>PVKM010009959.1:23829-35914 GCA_004027735.1 Carollia perspicillata | reverse complement strand
AAAAAATAGCCCTGATTTCCAGCTCTGACTCTACCACTTCTGACCATGGCGTCCTGGGCTAGCCTCCTCACTCAGGAGCTTCCTCCGTTATGTGAGAGAAGTGCAGTATCCATGCCTACAGGCTTTTTAAGGATCTAAACAATTATTTGGAACTGGAAAAAAATCACCCCCAAATCCAAAAGAGAACATTCACAAACTGGAAAATACTGTCTATGAAAATGTATTACTGTGTCCAGTTCACTAATTTTTTTAATTGTACATATTTTTAAAGTCCATTCATTTAAAAAAAGAACTTTTGGGGTTGGATTCTCTCACTTTATAAGAATTCCCAAATAGGAATTCCCAAGTAACAATTAGGAATTGTTAATTCCCAATTAACAATGAAAAATCATTGTTAATTATAAATGATGTATCAAATAATATTTAAAGCAAGATGATAAAAAGCTTGTTGATATTTTAGAGTAAAAATTAATTTTAAAGTGAATGCATTTTAATGTTTAATATACGAAGTGGGATAGGACCTACAAAGGTCTTCCAATATCTTTGAATGTCACCTGTCTGGCCCTTGCCTTCTTGGTAACACCAGGCTCTAGGGTGGATGGTCTAAGAGGTTTCCTTCAGCTTTAAAATGTGTGGGACACTGGCAGAGGAATTGCAATCAGATACATTCTCAACAAGGTTGAGCTAAACTTTTGGAGGCTAAGCTATGCAAGAAAATCTTTTAGTGTTATAAATGCTGCACGTATTTTGGCTGAGAACAGAAGCATGAAGGTGTGTTTATGTGTGACCAGCTTCCTGCTATGGCAAGGAACTACCACAATCTTGCCCAAACCATGATTGAATTAGAAATATCAAATGACAGACACCTGTGCAGGGAAACTGAGGTGTGGCAATATCCCATTACCATCTCTGTCCTCATTGGCTCAGTGCTTGTTAGACTGAACCACATGAAATTTCTGATTTGTGGCCATTTTTGAGCTACAACCATGGCAACTTCATATGGTTCAACCTAACACCTGCAGGACCTGGTGTGAGCCAGCTCTATCCTCACAGCGCTTGCAAGGACAGGTTGATATTGAAGATAATGAATGTGTCGTGATGTTTTTCTCCTGAAAACTCCATTCCATTTGAAAACATGAGCTCATTCATTCTTCCAGTTGCCCTTTGAAGAGATTGCCCTTTGCAGTGGCCCCTTGTCCTTTTCCACCTGAGTTTCAGATGATCCAATCCTTTGGATTTCTGAGCTGATTGTAGTTCCTTTGCCACCACTCTGCTTAATTCCTTGGGTTTATAGATGCCCTTGCTAGAACATTTTTGAAAGAAGGAAAAACCCTACAAAAAAAGTTGAGTCTGTAAGCCTACAGGAAATAACCTATTGGTTCTAATTCTACCTAGCATCATTGTTGTGGTTAATTTTATGTGTCAACTTGATTGGGTCAAGAGATGCCCAGAGAGCTGGTAAAACATTATTTTGGGGTTTGTCAGTGAAGATGTTCCCGGAAGAGATTAGCATTGGGAGACTGAGTAAAGAACATTGACCCTCACCAATGTGGGCGGGCCTCATCCAATCCATTGAGGGCCAGAATGAAATAGAGGGTGGAGAGAGGCAAATTTTCTCTCTCCTTGAGCTGGGATGTCTGTCCTCTCCTGTTCTCAGACATTAAAGCTTCTGATTCTTGGGCCTTCAGCTTCTGAGACTTACATCAGTAGAACTCCCAGTTCTCAGGACTTTGGCCCTAGACTGAATTATACCACTGGGTTTTCTGTCTCTGCAGCCTTGTAAGAGCAGATTGTGGGACTTTTCAACCTTCATTACCACTTGAGCTAACTTCTACAATATGTCTCTTCTTATATATACACATATACCACCATATTTTGCTATGTATAATGTGCATCCATATACAGTATGCACCCACATTTTTGGGCCAAATTTTCAGGGAAAAAAACCCTTACGTTTTAATTTTTAATTAATTAATATTTAGAAATGAAATCAATTGTCTTATTTCAGGGTATGATTTTGCATATGGATATTGTCATTGCTTTTTAGACTTACACTTTTCATGCACAAGCATCAATAAAAGAATTAAAAACACTTATATAGCTATGTAACTAGTACTACCCATGTATAATATGCATTCTTATTTTTTCCTCAAAAATTTGGGCAAAAAATGCACATTATACATAACAAAATATAGTATCTACTATTGGTTCCATTCTCTGGAGAACCCTAACTAATACATTTACTGATGGACATTTGGGTTTTTTCTACCTTCGGTCATTATGATCAATGTTGTGAACACTGGTGTATAAATTTTTATGTGGACATGTTATCATTTCCCTTGGTTATACACCTGAGAGTGGAGTTGCTGGGTCATCTCATAACTTCCCATTTGACCACTCGAGGAATTGCCAGATTGTTTCCAAAATAGCTGTATCATTTTACCTCCTAACCAGCAGTTTATGAGGGTTGGGATTTTTTCCAATTTCTTGACAAAATTTGTTATTTTTCATGTGCATAATTTTTGTTTTTTATTTTTGATTATAGCTATCTTAGTGGATGTTAAGGGGTATTTAACTATGGTTTGGATTTGCATTTCCTGATGGCTAATTATGTTGAGTGTATTTCAAATGCCTATTTGCCATATGTATATTTTCTCTGGAGACATGTTTATTCACATTTATTGTCCATTTTTTAATTGGCTTGTCTTTTTGTTGTTGAGCTGTAATTGATCTTTATATAACATAGATAAAGATCCCTTATCAGACATATGATTTGTAAAATATATTTTCTCATTCTGTGAGTTTGTCTTTATACTTTCTTGATGGTATCCTTTGGAACATGAGAGTTTTAAATTTTAATTATGTTCAGTTTATCTACTTTTTAAATGGCTTTTTTTCAAAAATTTACATCTGTCTTTTCTTCTAAGAGTTTTATGGTTTTAGCTATTATATTTAGGGTTTTTTTTAAATCTATTCTTATTTGTATATGGTGTGAGGTAGAGGTCCAAATTCTTTATTTTTAAAAAATTTTTTGCCTGTGTATATCTGTTGTCTCTAAATCATATGTTGTGAAGACTTTTCTTTCCCTACTGAATGGCCTTGGCATTTTGTTGAAAGTCAAAGACTGTAAATATGAGGGTTTATTTCTGGACTATATTCCATCCACCTAGATGTCTGCCTTTATACCAGCACCAGATTATCTTGGTTACTTTAGCTTTGTAGTAAGTGTTGAAGTTGGGAAATGTATGTTCTTCAACTTTGTCTTTTTTTTTTTCAAAACTAGTTTGAATTTCATAAATTTTAGGATTAGCTTTTCAATTTCTGCAATTCAGTCAGCTGGGATTTGAATAAGGATTTCACGGACTCTTTAGATCAATTTGGGAAAACAGTCATCTTAATAATTTTAGGCTTTCGATTTATGAACATGAGTGTGTTTCCACTTTTTATGCCTAATTTAATTTTTTCAACAATGTTTTATAGTTTTCAGTGTTGGTTTTATTACTTTTTGGGTAAATTTATTCCTAAATATTTTATTCTTTTTAATGTTATTACAAATAAAATTCTTTTCTTAATTTTATTTTTGGTGTGTTCATTGCTACTGCATAGAAATATAATTGGTTTTTGTACATTGATCTTTTATCCTGTAACCTTGCTGAGCTTATTTATTAACCTTAACAGTTTATCTTAGTGGATTCCTTAGGATTTTCTACACCTTAGATTATGACACCTGAAAATAGAAATAGGTTAATGCCTTTCTTTCAATATCCTTACTTCGTTCCTGCCTAATTGCCCTAAGGACTTAGTTTTGTATCTCAGCTCTCTGAGAAACTGAGTTTTGGTTATCAGTCATTACGGAAGAATGAATGAGGTGCTTCAGCTCCTTTAATCAGGTAGTTAATTCTTAATTTCCAGTCCACCACCCAAATCAAGAGATATACACTTCCCAGGGTATGTTGTCAGTAGAACAATAGAAGTTTCCAGCACTAATCAGGAGTGTGCCTGGCCAGGTTGCTCCACATTAGGAAATAAAGAGAAGGGGCTTTGGACATGGGACCCTTTCTGTCAGGGCTACTATCCTTAGGACTTCACCCTAAGAGAAGAAGAGATTGGGACTCAAACCCGGACAGAACTGTAGCCATGACCTGAACAAACCCCTCAATTTCTTCCCACCATCCACCGCAGGTTGAAACAGAAAAAGAAGATAAAATCACTGCTTTCTCAGTCTACCAACCAAGTAAGCCATTTCTTTTCAGACTTGGGATAAACAATTTTTGTAAGCTAATCTAATCAATGAGAAAAGCTCCAAGTCGGGCATTTTTTTTTCTGGTATTTTCCATCACCCTGTGCCTCTGGCACTTCTCTGATTGGCTGGAGTGGGGAAGATATTCGAACAGGTCTTTGAATTTGTACATATTTGCGGGGGCTGTGTGCTGTGAGGTGGAAACAGATCCTGCTTCCTCATTGGGAGCAACATCGTGCCATCCATGACTTCAGAAACAAGTTGAAATAAACATCGTGGTTCATGGGCAAACTGTGCAGAGCAGGCTTTGTGTGGAAGCCTGCAAAGGTGGAAGAGCTATTCAAAGGTTGCCAGAGCCTGAGAATAAACTGGCTTTGACGAGGCTTATGGACATGATCCAGTTCTTTGCAAAATCCATGCCCAACCTCCCTGAAGTGCACCATTGAGAAAACGGCTTGAAAATAGGTTGAATGACATGGGGAGCAACATTGGTAGAATGGCTTTAATGAGCCAAAAAATGTGATTTCAAATGCCCCTGTCTCTGAGTGCCACTGCCTGGCTTTGCCAGCAGATGTAAAATCTGTTCACTGAAGCAAATGCAGAGAGACACGAAGTGGTGCTTCTGTGGACTCTGAGCCAGTGGGTCACATTCACATTCAAGTCCAGAAAATTCACTCGATGCGAGGAAAGATATGTCTGTGCTGAAGGAGAATTATTTGTAGTCCTGAATGCACATAGGACTGGGGGGCAGGCTGAGTGCAGAAGGAAGTGTTCTCTTGGGTCTCCAGCAGAGACGGTTTTTGGCTGAGTCTTGCTGTATGCTCCCAGGGAAGGGGCGGGGTGTGGGACGTGTGGGGGCTGTTTACTGTGCACTCTAATTCTGACTGTTCGGGGCTGATTATTCATTTCATGGATTCACTCCCCCTTCAGCTCCCTTTCTTTTTAAGGGATTTCTGACTTTCAGTGATGATGTTGCTCAGCGGATACCAAATTTTAGAAAGAATAAAAGGAGAATAAAATAATTTCACCACATGTCAGCAATTCCTATTAAACTATCTGATCTCTGATCGGGGCATGGAAGCAGACTGTGTGGTTAAAATAGAATCTGGGTCTTTGGGGGGCGATTTCCTTCTTTTTCTCTCTGTACGTAGTGTCTTGGGCCTCTGCCGCTATTGGAGCTCCCTTGCAGATTTACTGAGAAAGTTCTGTAAGACCAGGCTCACAGAATGAAGACTGGGAGAGAGTGTGGCCAGCTGGGTTCACAGTAAGAAACGCTGATTGCAGACAGTGTCAAGCAAGGCAATGGACCCTGACGAAACGTCTGGCCTCTGACTGGGCTTGGACCGCAACAGCTTACATATATCATCAGTAGGATGCAAGCTCCGTCAAATTCCTAGACCACCAAACATGATCAAACACTTCGTAATGATGACTTGAGGGGACCAGTAATAAACGCACAGAGGGAAGATGCAAAATAGAGAGCGGTGAGGACGTTTGTTAAGGTCAGATCCCAAGAAAGTCATGGAAATGGAAAATGAACATATTATTTTTCAGGAGAAGTGGAATTAGTCATTTGGAAGGAAAGTGGGTTAACCTTTTATAAAGTTTAACCTTTTATAAAGTATGAAAGTTAACCTTTTATAAAGTGGTAGAAAAGTTCTATGACTTTATAAGTTTCTTTAAATGAAAGTTTCTTAGAAGGAACTCACTTTTTTATATTAATTTACTGAAGGGTTAGGACTCATTAATATTATTACGTTGAATTGTAATCTCTTCATTAGCTTCTCTCACTTTCCTTTATTGGTGACCATTTTTGTTTATAATTTATACAATGCATGTAATAAAATGATTATAATTATACTTTAAATTTGTAATTAGAATTTTAAAGTAATTCAGACTAAGCTTTTCAAAGATAGTTCTTCACTGCATTGCACTTGTCCTGTCCTCAAATCTCACCACTTAATTCAAAATTAAAGAGATTTTATTGCAATTGAAACAGAAAAGGAATTATATAGTCTTAAGTCTTTAACCATTCTCTTAATTTTTCCCTTTGTTATCAAATTTATGAAAGTTCAATGCTTTTGATTCAAATATCTATCATTGCTACTGTTGAGATCGACAGACGCATCCACCAAAGACAACATTTGTTGTAAACTAGAATAATTGGTCCTAAATTAAAGGTCTTCTCCCGTAACTTTTCCAGGATGTTGCAGCAAAAACCAAATCTGACAATAGTAATGGTCCTTGCACTTCTTTGGTCCCAGTTGACTTTGAGATTCTAATAAAATTTACGTAACTTCTTCCCAGAAAAGTCCACGTAAACACAAAAGCACAGACTCCTTAGAACAATTCCACCCTCATTACATTCTCCTGAAGCTAAAACTGTGGTCTCCAGCTACATCCTTGGGAAATGAGCTTTAAGGAAGATTTTGAAAATCCTTTCTCTAGAACTGACATAAAGAAGTGAAGGATTGCCGAAAACAATTAGGAAAGGGAGGCAGTGGGAAACTCAAAGAAGTGCAAAAAGTAACAATAAATAAAAACCACTGAGAAAAATGCCAAGAGAAGATTGTGGGAAACCTCTGTGGGCATTTATTCAGGTTTAACCTCAGCAGCACCTATGGCGGGAAGGACCCAGGATAAAATGGTCTGCACGACAGCTGTTGGGAAGCAATACAACGATGCCAACAACAGTTGGAAGCAAACATGAGATGACGGCTGTGAGGAGAGAGTCTGAATTCAAAGACCCCAGCAGGAGATGCTCTGTGACAGAATCAGACTTGACAGACAGAGGCATCTACTTCAGCTGTCATCTCTAAACAGAAATCTTAAATGACATATTTAGTATGCTCTTGAGATGCCACTGTGCGTCCGTGGAAGAACAGGCATATGGTATAGCCACAAGGGAAAAACTACCCTGGGAGTGGTCGAGTTGACTCGGACGTCTTCATATTTCTAATGAAATGGGCAGGTTTTTCCTCACTATGGAATGGTTTGGTGAAATGGAAGTTGATTAACCGTGCATGGGGGGCGCCTTCTGTATTTAGACAAACTGTACTCGGGGGGGGTTACCACAGAACTAGCCACTGGCCTCGAAATAGCATGTGTTAAATGGGTTGTCAAAAACACGTCATTAGTCAACAGTTCGAAACGGATAGATTTATGTGGAGGAGTCTGTTACTTGATGCTTCCGGAAATAGCAGCAAATGAATCAAGAGTTATTAACAGTTGTGCCTTGCTCCAAGTGTGGTGTGTTGCTGCAGTGATAGAGATAAAATTCACAGAAACATTGCTATGAGTTTCCCATGACAGCAGCATTTCACATTTTTATATGGTTGATACTTGTCTTGATGGGGATTAGAAAATGTTATGTAGAGATTATTCAAAAGCATGATCAGAAACATGGTGAACATGCCCTTATAAATTTTCCCTGAGATATCCCTTGTCCTCCAAACACATAGCGATGATGTATAAAATAGAAAGTGAGGACAGAAAATTAAAATTATGCAAATAGAAACACAAAATTAGAATGACACTTCGCATTGTTAAGGGAAATGCCAGCTTCTGTAACAGACAAACTGAAATCTCAGTGGTGTAATACACTAAAAATTTATTTCTCACTCAGGTAAGTTTCAGCCAGGCACCCAGGGGGCTGCCTTCCACACAGGGATTCAGGGACCCAAGTTCCTTCCATGTTGAGGTTCCTTCATCTCTTCATATCTCAAAGTTCTTCACATCCAGCCAATGACCAGGAGAAAACAAGAGCATGGAACATGGCATGGGGGATTTTCTGAGCAGACCGAGAAATGTCACGTATCACTTCTGCCCACATTCCTTAGCCATAACTCAGTTACGTGGCCAAACCTAATGCAAAGGAGGCTAAAAATGCAGTCTAGTTTTCTGCTCTGGAAATCGAGGAAACAAATTTTAGTTAAACACAAAAATGTCTGCCTAAGTAGTCAGGGTTTTCTTATGGTCCAAATATCTCCATGGAGATACACATCTCCATAAACTAACAGCAGAACATAAACACAAAACAAGAAGCAGGAAGTGAAGTCATTGGCCCCTGCACTCCAGGAATGTGAACATAAGGATGGCAAAAAGATTCAGCTCCCGCAGGGTAAATAGTTCTAAAAGCATGTCACATAAATTGTGAGGATGGGATAGGCTTGCTGCTTGAAATCAGGCTGGGGCTCTCTGACTCAAGAAAAAACGTGTGTTGAAAATGCTGCCTGATGAAACAGCATGTAAAATATTCTGTATCTGGGGAGGTGAACGGTCACAGACACAACCTCTTAGTCAGAAACTGAGGCAAGCTCCCACCTACGTCTGTGACTTCACCCATCTGATCAAAGGACGGAACCAGCCCATTTTGACTTCGTAGTGAAGGAAGATGGAGCCGTTGCAAACCCCTTAGCCAGGAAGTGGTCAACATAGAAAGAATGATAAGGGGGGAACGTCACCCATACAATTAACCTGTAAATAAAATCCCAAAACAAATCCAGGAATTTAACAATGAAAAAACAAACAAGAAACACAACAACAAAAACAGCTTCCAAAATTAACAATCAGAAAATAAGTTGATTCTTGATAAAGTTGGAAAGTATAATCTGAAAAAGACCTTAAAATAATTATGCTCAGAACACTCAGATAAAGAAATTATATCTATGAAGTAGAATAATAAATTATACTTCTAAAAATTGGGCAAATATAAATAAAATGGGAAAATATGAAAAAATCAATGAAAAACATCAAACAATTATCACTGAAAATTTTAAAATATTGGGAGTTTGAAAATGAAATTGCTGCATATGTAGAACTTAAGTGATAGACATGTATCTGTTAATTAAAAACTAGGAAAAACTGAAAATAAACAGGTTATGGTTTAACTCTGGAGGTTAGAAAGGAAATCAAAAGGATGTGAGGGAAGTGCTGATTACCACCACTAGGTCATGCCCTTTGAACAGAAGAGGTGTGTTGTCTTCTTGTTTCTGCTGGCTGGAAATGGGAACAGTGGTGAGACCCAGACAGACCTTCTGAGAACATGGAATAAAAGCAATAAATTGTGGATGGTAGGATGACACGGACGCTGGTTCCCGACACCATGAAGCGACCAGATCCGCCCGGGCTGCTTAAACTATTAGGGGAAAGAGAAATACATTTCTGTCATTGCTAAGCCACTGTTATTTCGGCCTTTGTACATTCAACATGTACAAAGCTATATCCAAAATAATAAAATTTTGAAGATTCAATTTAGTAATATAAAAATATAAGGGAAGATGTAGGTGCTGTTGATTTTATTGTTATTCTTTAAACTATACCATTAGTAGGAATTTTTAGTGCCCTCAAAGATAGCTTTTATATTCAGAACTGATCATTCAGATTTATTTGTTTTTTAAGGATTAATATTCAATTATTACCATTATAATTTTAAAATTCTAGTTTACCTTAGAAACAGTTTATTCATGTGTAACTCATTTTCGAATAATTTTTAAGAGAACTTTGAGTAGTATTTGTTTTCTCCTATAAACTTAAAATACCCTCCCAATAGAGTACATCACTCTAATAGTCCAATATTTATAAGTTTGTTGTATTTTTCTTGAAAGAGGTAAGGAATGGATTCTTTTTTTTAGATTTTATTTATTTATTTGTCTTTAGAGGGGAAGGGAAGGAGAGAAGGAGAGAAACATCAATGTATGGTTGCCTCCTGTGCGTCCCCTGCTGGGAACTGGCCTGCAACCCAGGCATGTACCCTGACTGGGAATCGAACCATGGTTGTTTGGTTCGCAGGCCTGCACTCAATCCATGGAGCTACACCAGCCAAGGCCTAAGTTTATTGCATTTTTATTTCTTTTTTAGTATTTTGATGGTTAGACTTAACAAACAAGATAGTCTCAAGTACTTAAATAACTGTTAAGAAGCATGAAATTGAAGTATAAAATATGGAATAATGTAAATTTTAAAAAATGGCCTCAGTACATAAAATACCAAATATATATAAAGAATTTCTCTTCTTTTTCCTTCTCTTTCTTTTCTTCCCTTTTCTTTTTAGGGTAACATTCCCAACATACACAAGAAAGAAAGAACAGAATTCCCATCACCTAGAATCAACAATAACTAAGATTCTTTTTGCTTCATTTATTTCTTCCCCCCCTTCATTGGCTAAAATATTTTTTAAACAAATTTCAAACATTCTAACATCTTGCACACTTCCATATGCCTCTCTAAAAATATGGATATTTTCTTATAGATCTCCAATGTCATTAACACTTCCAACAAACTTTATAGTAACTTTTTTCATATCACCCAAGTTCCTAATCACAGTTGCCCAATAATATTAAAAAATGATTTTGGTAGGTGTCTGACAAGGTTACACATCACATGTGATTTTTTGTGCCTCTTAAATCTCCTATAATCTGGAGCCTATGCTCCCTTTTTTTCTTTTTTGGTAGAAACTGGGTCTGTTGTTTAGTAGAATAGTTTATATACTGAATTTGCCTGCTTACTTCCTGGTATCATTTAACATGTTCCTCTACCTCCTCATATTTTCTTTAAATGTATATTATCTTCAGGTTAAACCAAAATCTTCAGGTTAAACTTTTAAAAGCAGATTTTTTTGGATACCATTCATATACCATACAATTCGCCCACTTAAAATGTAGAATTTGATCATTTTAGCATATTTGAACTTAGGTGTCCATCACAACAGTCAATGTAAAATGTTTCATCACCTCCCAAGAAACACTATTAGCAGTCATTCTTTATTCGTACTCCTTACCCCAAGCTCTTTCTGTTTCTTTGAATTTGCCTATTTTGGACATTTTGTATGAATGGAATCATACAATGTGTCATTGTTTGTGACTGGTTTATTTCACTTGGCAGAGTGTATTCAAAGTTCATCCATTTGTTGGCCTCTATCAGCAGTTCTTTCCTTTTTATCACTGAATAATATTTCATTGTATGAAGTCTCTCCTCATTCTCTTGAGTTCTTGTTTCTTTATTCTGTTTCAGTTGGATGTTTGCTTCCTCCTTTTGTTCCAAATAGTTGACCTGAGTCTCAGTTTCCTTCCCTTCACTGTTGGTTCCCTGTATACTTTTCTTTATTTCACTCTACACAGCCTTCATTTCTTCCTTTATTTTGCAGCCATATTCTATCATGTCTGTGAGCATCCTGATTATCAGTGCTTTGAACTTTGCATCTGATAGGTTGGCTATCTCCTCATCACTTAGTTCTATTCTTGGAGTTTTGATCTGTTCTCCCATTTGGGCTATATTTCTTTGTCTTAGAGCACCTGTTACGTTTTAGGAGGTGGAGCTTTAAGTATGTAGCAGGCCAAGGCAACCCACTTAGCTGCACTGTGGTGCTGAATGTGGGGGAGGGGTCAGAGAGGGAGCAATGCTGCTTGCTTGGCTCTTGCCCCACTTTAAGTAACTTCCCTTGCTTCCCACAAGCAGATTGTTTTCTTTCAGGTGCTGGTTCCCAGTTTGCTTGTGTATGTTCTAGGACCCAATGGACTCTCCTGTGAAACTAGGAGTTTCTCCTGCTGCCATAAACACCACAGGTTATTTTACAGCCAGAGGTTTTGAAGTTTTATTGCCCCACACTGGAACCCTGGGTTGTGCAGTTTGTCTCGCTCCCAGGTTGTTCCTCCCAGTTTATCTGCATGTGATTGTGATTGTGGGACTGCGCAGTTTGCCAGCTGCCACCTTTTCTAGTGTCCTCTCTGTCTCCAGCTGCCCATTTCCACCCCTCCTACTAGTCTGGATGCATGTTTCTTCTTTCCTTTTCCTTTTTCATTGTTGTTCAAGTAAATTGTCTCCATTTTCCTGCCACCACTTCCCCCC
>PVKM010009959.1:0-23729 GCA_004027735.1 Carollia perspicillata | reverse complement strand
AGCTCTGGTTGTTTTTTGTTTCTAAATTGGTTGTTATCCTTCTTGGCTGTGTGAGGAAGCAAAGCATATCTACCTATGCCTCCATCTTGGCCAGAACAAGACTCTCCTTTTTAAACATAATTACAATATCATCATACCCCCAAAACTCCAACTATAACTTTTAATATCATCAGTGTTACTATTTTCCTGATTTTCTATAAATATCATGATTTTAGTTTGTTTTGTTGTATTTAGCATTAAATGAGATCCAAAAAGGTCTCTATATTAACATTGATTGTTGTTAATTTCTTTTTTTTAAAGCTTTTATTTATTTATCTTTAGAGTGGAAGGGAAGGAGAGAGGGAGAGAAATATCGATGTATGGTTGCCTCTTGTGCGTCCCCTGCTGGGAACTGGCCTGCAACCCAGGCATGTGCCCTGACTGGGAATCGAACTGTGGTTGTTTGATTCACAGGCCCGAGCTGAATCCACTGAGTGATATTAATTTCTTTTTATAAAAAAATATTTTTAAATTTATTTTTAGAGAGAAGGGAGGGTAGGGAGAAAGAGAAGGAGAGAAACATCAATGTGTGGTTGCCTCTTATGTGCCCCCATACTGGGGATCTGGCCCGGAACCCAGGCATGTGCCCTGACTGGGAATTGAACCATTGACTTTGATTCTCAGGCCAGTGCTCAATCCACTAAGACACACCAATAAGGGCTGATTAATATTAATGTCTTAAGTCTCTTTTAATATAAAGATTTCCCTTCTTACACTTTAGCTATTGTTATTGTTTTTCTTTTTTAAACTGGCCCTTTTGCCTTGAGTTTCCCTTAGTCTGGATTACATCCCCATGGTGTCACTTAGCATGTTCCTCCGTCCTCTGTATTGCCAGTGAGATAAAGCAGATTAAACAGATTCTAGTTTGGTTTCTTTGGCAAGACCATTGTACAGGTAGGTGGTGTGGGACACCTCAGCTGAGAAGCTTACAATGTTTGTTTCTAGGTTTCTAGGTTTCTAGGTGTCATCAACCATGGTTGATCATTGCCTAGAAACACTGATTCATTAGGAATTTTAAATTGTGATATTTCTATTATTCTTTTATTCCTTCATTTGTTAGATTACTTCTATAAAAAGAAACTTCACCTTGTTGAATATTTGGTTACATGAGATAGTTTGCATAGAAAAGTCAAGGAAAACTTTTTGATTCTTTCTCTCTACTGGCCAGTTATTAATGTAATGCATTTGTTCTCTAGAGTCTTTAAAGAATATCAGTGTGTTGCTGTTTTGGTATTTTTATGAATGGATGGATTTAGAAATATTCTATGTGTTTCAGTAAATATATTCTAGGCCTAGCTGGTGTGGCTCAGTGGATTGAGTGCCAGCCTGTGATCCAAAGTGTCACCTGTTTGATATACAGTCAGTGTACATGCCTGGGTTGTGGGCCAGGTCCCCAGTAGGGGGCCCGTGGGAGGCAACCACACATTGATACTTCTCTCCCTCTCTTTCTTCCTCCCTTCCCCTCTCTCTGAAAGTAAATAAATAAAGTCTTTTTTAAAATAAACATATTCTATGTGTTTAAATCCATTTTAATTATCATCCTTATTATTTTTTAAATATGTGTGTTGACTTTAAAGAAAGAAGATATATATAGAGAGAAACATCAATGTGAGAGAGAAACATTGACTGGTCACCTCCCATATGCTCCTTGACTCGGGATCGAACCTGCAACCCAGGTATGTGCCCTGACCGGGAGTCAAATTCCCAACCCTTATATGGGATGATATTCCAACCAACTGAGCCACACTGACCAGGGCAATTATTATCCTTATTGGTGCTCAAATTTATCCCTCTTTGCCCAATAACAGGTCCTGAGTCCTTTTGACACAATCCCAAAGTTTTTGATATATTTTTTGCTATTTGGTGAGACAAGACATCATCTTGTACATTTCCAACGCCCGACTTGTAATGGGTCTTCATTTCTTCAGGGTGCCCTGTTTTGCTTTTTTTTGTTTTAACTGGGAGTAGTATTTACAAATCATGATTCAAATATTACCTTTTTGAACTTAAAAGTAAAATCTCCTGGGGCTTCAATTAAATGTTTCATGTGACTAAAAATTTTATGTTGCATTTTGCCAATTTACTCTCTGAATCTCAGTTCTCTCATTTGTAAAATGCAGACTATAGCAATCATTACTCAATTGCAAGTCAATCCATGCAATGTCTCTGCAACAGTGCCTGTGAGAGTGAGCACTTAATAAATAACTGTTAATTACAGTTTAACGCCTAACATTAGGTTTACATTCAGATTTCCATATATGGTGATTTATTTTAAGGTCAAAACATTATTCTTTGCCAACTTATTGCTCTTCTTGATTGCCTCTCCTGACACTCCGAATTCCCCTGACCTGGTTTGAGCACTCCCACTCTTGTGCATCAGGGTCCAGCCATGGAAGCCAGGAGAAAGAACAGCCAACTCCAGAGTTATTTTTTGCTTTTTGGAAGGCCATCTGCTACCATGACCCATTTCACAACATGCAAATTCAACAGCCGAGTGCAATTTCCCTTCAATCAATGGGCCAGCAAATATAATTACATTGCTAATTTTAAATTTCCAATAGTCCACTCAGGTTAAAGAATGTCCATTCGTCAGGCAAGATTCTGCAATTAATTGAGAAAACAGAGGGTCCGCATGCCAGGATTTTGACAGAGAAATAAAAACAAGTTTGTTTCCCTTCACCTCTTAGGCCACTGGCACACCAACAAACAGATGGTTTTAAATCTTTCCCTCTAATTTTTTTTTGAAAGAGCAATTTGATAGTGCGGTGAATGGGTAAGGAAATTTACCTTCCCAGACCTGGTCCTTTCAAGACTGGACTGATCTTTTTAACGGTAATGGGTTGGTCTACCCACAAGTAAACTTTATATAAAGCCCACATTAAACACAAATTAATTCGTGACAAACAAACATTTTTGAAATAATGTGCTGGTTCCCTACAACCTCTAAAGAACATCAGTGTGTCGTTGGACTAGGTGATTTACCAAAAATTGATTTGCAAGGTATTATTAGGACAATTGATAAAATTGGCATATGATTTTACATGAAAGTACTATGTTCATATTAAATTTCCTGAACTTGATAACTGCTTTATTCTTAGAAAATAGACATTCAGTAAAAGGAGTAAAAAAACAAGATGTCTTCAAATACTGTTAAATTTAGAAAAAAATCAATGTATGTGTGTGTATGCGTGTGTGCAGAGAGAGAGAGACAGTGCCTTCATGCACAGTGCTTAAATGTGGCAAAATGTTAAAAATTGATGAAAACTTGTGAATTTGAGCAAAGGCTATAGGTTCTTTATATCATTCTTGAAATTCTTCTATAAGTTTAAAATTATTTCAAAATAAAATATTTTAAATAACCAGTCATTTTTAAAAATTCTGTAAATAAGTTCAAATCCCAGGCTGAAAGGGTAAGTACATTAGAAGTTACACAAAAGTCAAATTAATTATCAGTAGATAGAGAAATGGATTATATAACATGAACATGTGAAGGTAACCGTTTGAACTAAGCATCAAGAAAACCAGCAATGCAAGCTTTGATCCTCCCCTGACACCAGTACTATCATTTACAAATTGTCCAGCATACAAGTCTTCTAAGACAATCCCACTGGCAACTTAGCTTCAAAAATCCCAAGTCCTAAGGTATCTAAGCAACTGTGGAGTAGTGCAGATAACTGGGGAAGTGGCATGTAGCCCTGAAGTCAGCTCTGCAGTTGGAGAATATGTTAAACAAGGTCCTGCAAGACCTGAAGATCTTGGCTTCTGAGAAGAGTGAACCTGATCTCTTAGACCGTGGGGAGAGTTCTTGGATAAACAGGTGAAGAACACAGACTATCTGGAATAGCATCTTGGCTCTCAGAGGAATTAGAAGAGCTGACCCATGGAGAAGGCCTGTTTGTAAAGCCTGCTAATCAGATAAGGGGATTTGAGCTTCCAAAGGCAACACAGCTACTCTTCCCTTTACAGTAGGTCCTGAAACGGCTACTTCAGTTTTGATCTCCATTTGTCAGAAGATTGCTTTTTTTTAAATCTAGTATCCTAATCATCTCACTGTTGTGCATGCAAATATATCTGTTTTGCATTATTAGGAAAAAAAAAAACCAACATAATACCACCTGAGCCTTCCCCTGGATGCTCCCCTTTCTCTATCTAATGGGGCAGAAAGCACTGTCCTCCTAATGGCACTTGCATTTTTGCCAGTGCAGTTTCCTTGAGTGTTAAGTGAACTCCTGTTAAAAATGGAAGGTCTTTGTACTCTGCTTCCTCCAGGCAGAGCTAATGCTTCCTCTAACCTAGGAAGTAACCATGCAATAGAACACTTCATTTGATATGTTTGTCCTGCTATATCTCTCAGAAGACTGAATTCCTAGGCAGTAGGTAACATGGTTACTCATCTTTTTGTTACCCCAAATCACTCTGGCGCACTGTAGGCTCTCAACACTCACTGAATGACTGAAAGAATGAATGAGTAAGTGATTGAGTTAGCAGACAGAATCTGAGCTTGGTCTGGATGAGATTAAAGGCAACAAAAATTCAACATAATTAAGATTTATTTATCAGACACATCGGAAAGCTGAATCAAGAGTGCAATATGTAGGCACAATTATTTACCAAATGGATCAATTTCCACCTTAGCTATCAAATATACAAATTCTCAGAAAGGCGATATACATCTGAAACATCTGAAGTACCATTTCTGCTTTTGAGGGCATTTTTCCTACATGTTCCCAGTGAGAATGAAGTTCAGGGTGAGGAGGGTACATGCTTCAAACAACCATAGCCGGAAGGGTTGAGGGCTCCTGGACTTTAATTCTATGAAGGGGCCTCATGAAAGATGATGCTGTACCATAGCTCCCACGTCAGAGAGCACAACTATTGTGTGTCACCAGGGCTCAAGATCAATTGAGCAAGTTACCTAGCCTTCCTGGGACTCAGTTTCCTCACTTATAAAATAACCATAGCAATTCTACCCGTATTAATCAGGGTTTACTTGCAGAGAAAAGAGTCAATTCTAGCTAATTTACACAGGAAGAACCAGTGAGCACTTTACAGGTTCATCGAGAGGCCTAAAGGAACACACTTTCAAAGCCAAGCTCAGAACCAAGTCAAAGGGATCTCCTGCCTCTTCCCAGGAAGCCACGAACTCCTGACCTGACACTTTTGTGCCTCAGGAGCCCTTACCATAGGAAGCTGCCATGGTTAGGAGACTGCTGCTATCTTTCAGCATGCCTGCTATAATTGGTACCAGTAAGCTTACTGCCCCATGCCCTGCTGAGTAACACGGTGTAGCTACTATGACTGGACGCAGGGGCCTCTGCTGATGATGCCAGTGGAAAGCACAAATGTCCATTATCCTATTGCCACTGGAAACCTCAGCAGTAAGGCCTCTACCTCATTTCCACTTTCCAAATCACATCCAACTGCAGGATCACAAATCTCAGACAGAACTCCAGGTATGAGGCAGCCTGGGAAATGTAGTGTTTAGGTTTCCAGCCGCTAAAGAAGAGAAAAGCACACGAGAAGGGGGTTGGAATAAATGTTAAGTGGCAATATGACTACCGACTGCCTTTTAGTGCTGGGAGGATTAAATGAGATAATGTATCAAATACATAACAGTTTCTGCACACGGTAGTACTCAATAAGTGGTACGAATGTTAAATTTGCAGAACTTGGATAGTCATTTTTGGGCTACAAAGCTGTACTTCCACAGGTTTAAAAATTCAATAGAGCCATATTTTTCCTATCTTAATGCACTTTTGTGAGAATGGAGTATGAGAATGAAAAGGTATTCTTTATTCGAAAGGTCATTAACATCCACGGGTGGCCCGCAATGTCAGGTGGAATATTCCTGATTCTTAGTCCTTATCTTACTCATTCCTCACAAGTCCATTAAGGCCTTGTTATAGAATTTTATGTGGAAGCTAAATAACTTGCTCCGGTTCCCATGGCTGGTAAGAGGCTGGGACTTAGTACAGACTGAGATCTCCTGACTTCAGAGCATGTGGTTTTATTACGTCACAGATAAGTACATGGTGCTCCTAAAGGAGCAGGAGGACTGGCTAGAGAAGACGAGGCACGGAATGTGGGACTGATCTACAGAATGGAGACTTCAGCAGTGTTTGTTCATGTGCGGGTGGGTTGCTTAGTGGAAGGTTAAGTCAAGGGCTTAGACTTGTGCCTGACCTGTACCAGAGGCAGGTGGTTCAGAAATACTAGCTATGATTAGTGTTTTGAAAGAACTTTTAAATATTGACTGGATGGTAATGCTAGCTGGCTTTGCACCTTATGGAGCATCCATTTTCAAAAACTTTTGGTTAATGACCCACTATTGATAAAAGGAGTTCTCTTTGTGCTTCTATATTGAAATGGTAAGAACTTCTAGCTTTTAGAAATTTCACCACATATCAGCATTGTTACTTTGGGTAAATCATTTAAATCTCTCTCTCTTTTTTTTTGTAGTGTTTCAAAAGAGGGTATTTATTTATTTATTTATTTATTTATTTATTTATTTATTATATTGATTATGCTATTACAGTTGTCCCATTTCTTTCTCCCCTTTCTCCCCTCTGCTGTGTACCCCCTCTCCCGTGAGCATCCCTCCTCCCTTAGTTCATGTCCATGGGTCATACATATAAGTTCTTTGGCCTCTCCATTTCCTATACTATTCTTGACTTCCCCCTGTCTATTTTGTACCTACAAATCATGCTTCTTATTCCCTGTACCTTTTCCCCCATTCTCCTCCTTCCCCCTCCTCACTCATAACCCACAATGTGATCTCCATTTCTGTGATTCTTTTTCTGTTCTAGTTGCTTGCTTAGTTCTCTTTGTTTTTGCTTTTTTAGGTTCATTTAATGATAGTTGTGAGTTTGTTGCCATTTTACTGTTCATTGTTTTAATCATCTTCTTTTTCTTAGATAAGTCCTTTTAACATTTCATGTAGTAAGGGCTTGATGATGATGAACTCCTTTAACTTGACTTTATGTGGGAGGCACTTTGTCTGCCCGTCCATTCTAAATGAAAGCTTTGCTGGATAGAGTCATCTTGGATGTAGGTCCTTGCCTTTCATGACTTCAAATACTTCTTTCCAGACGCTTCTTGTCTGTAAGGTTTCTTTTGATAAATCAGCTGATAGTCTTATGGGAACTCCTTTGCAAGTAACTTTCTCTTTTTCTCTTGCTGCTTTCAAGATTCTCTCCTTATCTTTAATCTTGGGTAACTTAATTATGATGTGTCTTGATGTGTGCTTCCTTGGATCTAACTTGTTTGGGACTCTCTGAACTTCCTGGACTTCCTGGAAGTCTATTTCCTTTGCCAGATTAAGAAAATTCTCCTTCGTTATTTTTTCCAATAACTTTTCAGTTTCTTGCTCTTCCTTTTCTCCTTCTGGTGCCCCTAAGATTTGGATATTGAAACATTTAAAGATGTCCTGGAAGTTCCTAAGCCTCTCCTCTAATCTTTTTAAATTCTTGTTTCTTCATTCTGTTCTGGTTGGATGTTTATTTCTTCCTTCTGGTCCACATCATCGATTTGACTCTGGGTTTCCTTCCCTTCACTGTTGGTTCCCTGTGTGTTTTCCTTTATTTCACTTTGCATAGCCTTCACTTCTTCCTCTGTTTTGCAACCATACTCAACCATTTCTGTGAGCCTCCTGATTACCAGTGTTTTGAACTCTGCATCTGATAGGTTGGCTATCTCCTCATCTGCTTAGTTCTATGTTTGGAGTTTTGATCTACTCTTTCATTTGGGCCATATATTTTTGTCTCAGTGTGCCTGTTATATTGTAAGGGGCAGAGCCTTGGGTATTTGATAGGTGGTGGGCTTGTATATGTTCTAGAACCCTGTGAATCTCTCCAACAAACTCTCCTGTGAGGCTGGGAGTTTCTTCTGCTGCCACAAACCCCACAGGTTTTTCACAGCCAGAGATTTTGAGGCTTTATTTCCTTGTGTTAAAACCCTGGGTTTCCTAGTCTGTTTCCCTCCCTAGTTGTTCATCCTGGTTCATCTGTATGCAAATGTGGGGCCACCCAGTCCTCTAGCCACTGCCTTGCCACGAGTCCTCTGCCTTGGATATCTGTCTCCATCCCTCCTGCCTGTCTGAATGAATGTTTTTTCTTTCACTCCTTGGTTGTCAGACTTCCATGCAGTTCAATTTTTTGACAGTTCTGGTTGTTTCTTGTTTTTAAATTTGTTGTTTTCTTTCTTTGGGCTGTGTGACGAGGCAAAGTGTATCTACCTACAGCTGTATCTTGGCTGGAAGCGTCCCAATTAAATTTTTCTTGCTTTTGTTTCATTTTTTGTGGGGGGAAATAATAATCTTATCAACATCATAGGTTGTTATGAGGATTAAGTGTTTAACATATACAATGCACATTTGGTTCTTGTTTTGGTTACTGTTTGCTTTACAAAAAAAATAGGATTTTATATATGCATATATACACACACATACACACACATATCTTTCTTTTCTTAACAATATTTCATGAAAATCATTTTAAATCATTTGACATAGTACCATTTCATTCATTTAAGTGGCTGCATAATATTTATAATATGGATATATAGTAATTTATTTAGAACATGAGCATTATTTATAGTTTTTCTTTAAGGACAGTGCATTAAAAATCCAGTGCATGTGACTATTGTTTGAAAACAACAGTTTGGTACACAACTTGGAGGCGTACAAGTCAATAGATTCTTAAAAACAAAACATATTCATAAACTCAGCACCCAGGCCAAGAAACAGAAATCAGCAGCTCCCCAGAGGCATCCATCATGCCTCCTTCTGGCATTAACAACTACCCTCCTGATTTCTCTGAATGTTATGCGCCTCTGCACTGTATACAAATGGAATCATGCCTTCATACTCTTTCACATCTGGTTTCTTTTTTGTGAGGTTCTTCCATATTGATGATTGAAGTTGTAATGTGTTCATTCTTATTTCTGTACAGTATACCATTAAAAGAATATGGCAATTACCTTGTTCATCCTACTCTTCATAAAGGGTTGGGTAGCTTCCAGTTTTAGATTTATATAAATAATATTTCAGTCAACATTCTTCTACACTTCTTCTGGTGAGCATATAGGTAAAAATCTCTGTTGTGCATATACCAAGAGGGGTATTGCTACATCACAAGGTATACCTGTGTTCAGATTTAAAATACACTGGCAAACAGATTTTCAGGGTGGATGTATCAATTTACACTTCTACCAGGAGTATATGGTGGTTTTGATTGTTCCACACTCTTTCCAAAGTTGTCATTTTTCTTGTAGGTAAGTTTTAAATATCTATGGGATAGATTGTCAAAAGTGGGATTGCTAAATCAAAGTTTATACGTAGTTTTAACTTTAACAGATGTGACCAAATTCTTTTCCAGAAAGTCTGTATGACTGCACATTTTCACTAGGAATATAAAAGAATTCTCTTGTCTTTACATCTCCACCAACAATAAATATTATTGCTGTTTTTCATTTTTGTTATTCTGATGGATATAAAGTAATATGACACTTACTTTAATTTGCACTCTCTACCACTAGTAAATTTTTATATTTTGGGGCATGCTGACTTGATCTATGTACTATCTTTTTGGTAGAGGGAACATTATTGAATTTGTCAGCTATAACAGAGGATTAAAGGAAAAACTTTAGCACAGGGAAGAAATGGCCTAAGGGAAATTCTATTATCTATCTTTGAATATTTGAAGGCTTATGTTCTAAGAGATTCCTTGTACTCTATGTATTTTCGAGACCAATGAATGAAAGTTTTAAGATGACATATTTTAAGTTAAGAAAAATCTTTCAAACCAATGGGGTAGCCCATTAAAACAAAAACAAAAACAAACTTTCTCTGAGGCTGGAAATACTCCATTCTTGCAGGTGTTTGCGGTACAGCTGCCTGCTTGCATGTGTGTAGAGGGGGGTATTGGAGAGTACTTTATTGAGTTAGAGATGCACTGGGGTGAGTGATTCCAAAGCCAGGCTACACCTGAGAATCAATTTAGAGACTTTAAAATGCAGATTCTCCATGGTCTGCCTTGAAGATTTTGTTAAAGAAGGCTGAAGGAGAGGCCCAGTAATCTGTAATTTTGAAACATTACCAAGTTATTCCAATGTCCTCTGTGTATGGACCAACATTTGAGAAGCAGTAGATGAAATAACCTCTAAAATCTCTTTGGGTTTTAAAATGGCAGATTTTAGCAGCCACTATTTTAATGGTGCTTTTAACACCAAATGTGATGAGTCAGATAACAAAGGACTGTAAACAACCCCGTCCACAGTTCTTCACCTTTCTGACTAGTAGATACCTAAGGAAATACAGAAAATATAGTTTTATCCTACAAATGAGTCTGTTTTAACTATAATCTCATAACTTAACTATACTTTAACATAACATATACTATAGTTACACTATACTATAACATAACTTAGTTATAGCTTAACTATAACTTTAACTATAACCTCATACAAACAAAACTATCTGTGAAATTATGAGTTCCAGGTTAGTAGTTGTAAGCAAAACATTTTTGAAGTTTTGCAGTTGAGTTTGTGTGTGTATGGGGAGGAGGGTGTTCACTATTAAGCAAGTAAGAGTGAAGGGAAAAAGTTAAAAAAAAAACACCACCAATGCTGACTAGTCTAGTTCCAGGGATATGGAAGACCAGAAGACCCCAAACAGGTTCTTTAAATCATAGCTCAATACAACTGCAGATTGTCCAACAACAGATGGAGAAAACATTCTCCAGAATTCTTCCTGCAAAAGCACTGCATACATCTGCAAGAAATACCTTAATAAACCCTTTGAAGTAGCAGGTGAGAACCCCGAGGGACCTGGTGTGGGCACAGTTGGCAATATAAGGCAGGAGAGGAGGGACTTATTTATCCACTTGTAGAATGCTGAAGGGAAGAGAAAAGAGAATGAATGGTGGAGGGATTGAACTTCCCAGAATGCCCCTGTGCTGTGATACGAATGAAGTGCTCTGGCTGAATTTCTTGTTGAAATAAATGAGAGAAGGGATGGTTTGGCAAGCTGTTTAAAGTGATACAAATCAGAGGCAGCGGGCCTGGAGGCAAGAGCATTGAGGCTGGCAGATGCAAGAGGAAACTAGGGGCAAGATTTTGCAGAGATTATGAGGAGGGTTTTGGATTATCTGGGCCATTGAATTAGGATTCAGACAAGTTTATCAAATCTTTGTGTAGCAAGGTTCCATGAGACTCTGCTGGCATCCTGATTACAGGAGTAGTCTCCAAGAAATCATATTCTTAGAGGAAAGTTGAATAAACATTTCTATAGTTGGGTCTTTCCTTGTGCCAAGCATTGGTGCTTAGTGTATTGAATTAATATCCATTGACATCTTGACATCTCTTGTAGTCCAGAGACTATAGCAGCAAGGGAGACTCAAACAGCTATAATAATAATAATAATAATAATAATAATAATAATAATAATAATAAATATTACTATTAACATTTGTTAATAAGATATACATATATGCACAATGTTTTTTACTCCAGGAGTATACCACTTAGTAGGATGGATAAGACAGGCTTACTCATAATATCAGGTGTGAAGAAATATCTAAGTACCCTGAGATACAAAGGCCCAAAAGAAGGAGAAGTAACTTCAGGCTGGAAAGGACTCATGAAGGAGGTGGCTTTTGAGTGGGCAATGAAGTCCACTTCAAAAGGGTTTCAAGTAGGATTTCAAAAGGCAGAGGTTTTAAGTGAGGCCATTTCAAGAGAGGGTACCAAGAATAAAGAAATGGAGATGAGCTCTGGATGTGTAGCTCAGTTGGCTGGAGCATCATACCACACACCAAAAGGTTGTGGGTTTGATTTTCGGTCAGGGCACATACCTAAGTTGTGGGTTCAATTGGTGTTTCTCTCTGACGTTGATGTTTTCTCTTTCTCTCTTTCTCTCACTCCCTATCTTCTCTCAAAAAATCAGTAAAAACACATCCTCAGCTGAGAATTTAAAGAAGAAATGGCAATGAGAAGAGGAACAATGTTTTGGAAGAAAGGACTACAGATTCATTTGGCTGAGCAGAAGGAACACAGTTTGCTTTTTGTGGTGCGTGATCCCACAAGTCTGTCCATCAAACTATCCCTGTTTCTCAGAAGAGTCCAATCACATTCGTTGCCAAATTATGACAAACACGTGACAGTGGCTGAGATTATTATGCTTTGTGACTGTTATAAAACCAGTGTGTTTATTTTTGGCTCATTTTACTGGTGTCCTGGGATTAGACAAGCTCCGTTTAGATTTGTTACCTAAGTGATTAGCATACCCTAAGACTACATGTCCTAGATGTTTGGGGTTTAATTTGTCTCAGTACTTGAGTTTATAGATATTCTAAGATTATTAATGCAGGGACATACTTTTCCCTTCTCCATAATATCCCAGACCCACAGAAATGGACATTTCTTCCAACAAGTAAAAGGAACATATTTTGGCTCTGGCAGGTGTGTTTCAGTGGGTTGGGCATTGTCCTGCAAAATGAAAGGTCACGGGTTTGATTCCAGGTCAGGGCACAAGCCTGGGTTGTGGGCCAGGTCCCCAGTTGGAGTGAGAGGCAGGTCCGATCCATGTTTCTCTTGCACGTTGATGTTTCTATCCCTCTCTTTCTCCCTCCCCTCCCCTCTCTCTGAAAATAAATAAAATCTTTAAAAAAACAGAAAGCATTTTTATCTTAACTTCTGTGAAAATTCTCCTGGAGAAAATCAACAGAGTATCAGAGCAGGTCTCCCATCCGATCTTTCTTCCTGCCATCTGCACCAAATGAGCAGCTGTTCCTTTGGGCTTGTTGATGGTTCCAGGATCTAGTAAATGGTGCCAAAAGTCCCAGTTCAAGCAGGTGGGTTGAGGCCAGAAGGGCAGGTCATTCCTCTGCAGGGTGATGTTACAGCATACTTTTACTTCTGGCTAGAGAACCCCAGTTTCCTACCCCAGACCTCTGAACACCAACGGCATTTCCCTGGAAAACTTGAAGCTGGGCTTAGAGTCTTCTTTGTTTCTTTTCAAGTTTATGCTCTGGACTGAGTAGTGAAAGCTGCTCAGCGTCCATGAACTCGGACGGTCTGTGTTCCTGGAAAGGATTCCACCCAAACCAAAATGAACAGCCCACTCTGGAATACATGCTTTGCTTTCAAAAGCCTCAGTATTTTTAAGCATTTCCCTGAGAGCCTCTGATGTAGCTCTTTTCTGAAATCCTTTGGTTGCACAGAAATGCAAGCTTCAGTAAATAAAATTGAAACATTTTCAAGTTGCTAAATTTTAGATGTAATTTTTGATTGGTTCTAATGTGGTTCCCTCTCTGTTACTATAATAAGGTTAACCCTGTCATTCTTATTTTGGCAAGTATGGGCTCTGTATTTTGGATTTCCAAATGTTTTCTTCATCCCCGCTATACCCTCGGTATCTTTTCTAAAAGACACTAGTTTGACCACATGTTTCCTGATGACAAGACTTTCTTATATGAATAAATGAATCAGCCATCATTTTAAACATTTCAGTTCAATTAATTTCAAATCACCCCAATTCGGTGCGCTGGGTCACTGTTACTAGCCAAGCGTCTACACTTTGGGCTACAGGAAAGGTAGGACAGCCTTAAGCTGCAAATGCTTGATTCTAAATCAAGGAATTATTCTTTCTTTCCAATTTTCAATGTGAAGAACTTCTAACTCTTCGTGATAAGGTGAAAGGGGAGACTGATCTTTTAGAAAGAACATTAAATACAACATGGAAAAGCAGTCAAGGAATCCAGTCTTTTCAGTGATAGAGGAACTCGTGGTCATAGAGAGCAGTTTCTCCAGGCTCGTCCTTCCTCCCCGGTGACATCATTGTCCCCCAAAAGTTCAAGACCAGGCCACGTCACTTCACTAATGTGAGGTTAGCATAAACTCAACCAAGTACAATTAAAATTCCACTGGAAAGCCAGGCCCCACTAACAGAAAACCACCAGAAGGGGCCTGGTGGGGAGAGAGCTGTGTTCTGTGACAGGTCGAGAGTCGGATGACGGACCCAGTCAAACGATGCTCTGGATGCCCCAGGATCTCTCACTTAACAATGTACGTCTTTGTTTCTGCCCACGTAACAGTATTTCTGCCTGCATTTATACAGGGGTGTCTGGGGACTGGTGCAGTTGAAAGTACTATGACAGCAGGAGATGAAAGGACAAAATTCCTTAGAAGCAGCTGTCTCACAGAGCCCACACATCTGATGCTTTATGGTGTGCCCAACCATGTCAACAAATGGTTATACTTAGTTATAATTCTGACCACCAGGCACCATCACCACAGAGAGCAAACACTCCCTTTGAAAGCCTGGAGAAATACTAGGTCTTCATATAATAAAATCCAAGGTACTATTAATGAGTATTTATTTCTACTGTTACCTACCCTCATATCTGCAAGAAAAAATCTAATTTCTCAGGCATTTCTGTTTGGAGTCACTTTACCAGACCTAAGCCTCTAGTTCAGGGACCTCAGTTTTCATGGTGTAATTTAAATAGAGTCTAGCTGCAGCCATCTTAATGAAAAACACAGTCTGGATATCCCTTTAAGGAAGAAAAGGGTTATGCTAGTTAAGGTGTGCATCTTGAAACTGGCATCAGGACAGTGGATTCTTTGGGACCTAATGCTCTCCTAACTTCTGTCTTCTTTCTTCTCTTGTAGATTGCAAAATTTCCTTACATCAAACGATCAGCCCTCAGTGCAACTCCTGACCATCAGGACTTGTCTTGGATTATCTGCTGTTGAGGAGACATCTCCGAGAAGCTCTCTTTACATGGCAGTGGTATTTCTGCCATTGCTCTCGTCTAGGCTAGAACCGCCACGTGTGTCTCAAGGCACCCTCACCTTTGCATGCTCCCGCCTCGATCAATGCAGTCCTCACCCAGGTGGATTCATTTGACGCTGTCTGACATTTACAGGGCACTGTCTTTCCCCCCTGTTATCTTGGGTATTAGTGGGAAAGGGTTTGTTGCAAACATATAACATGTTCAGGCTTCTCCTGTTGCATTTTCCTTGCCATTCTCATGTTGATTAATCTAAAAGCAATGCCTCACACTTATTATCTGTTACTTTTGGCTCTTGTTTCTAAAGATGCTTTTTTTTTTTTCCAGGGGCAACTCTGGTTGCCTTCATCAAAAGAAGTCTGAGTGGTTTCCTTGTAGATGAAAGGAGGATGCTGAGCTTACATCTGAGCACCCTGGGCCCCAGGCAGCTGATTACTAGCAGAGTCTCGGTGAACTGCACCGTTCTCTCGTTTCAAAGAAGCAGCCCATTGGGTAGAAGATGCTTTTCTTGAGTGGAAAGACAAAACACTCTGAGATCCCTGAGGCCGGCTCTGCCTCTGGCATCACCATAGATCAAGTTTCTAACCACGAAAGACCATTGAATACCCCACCGCAGTTCCAGACACAAAAGTGGGCGAACCTGGCAAAAGCACACACTTTTCCAGTTACACGTAATGAGCCCAGGCAGTTCATCTTGAAATCATCCAGTTGGGAAGAAATATGGTTCTTGAAGTCTACCCGTTAATTTTTCTCACTTTAGTGAGAAGTCAGACTTTCTGTCAAGCAGTCATTCATTGTACCAGAAGACACAAGACACGCAGCGCACAGAAAACACAAGGAGGTTCTCGCCCTCCGCCTTCCTCACTCTCTACGCAGTCTGCGGGGGTAGCTCCACTCAGCTGCACTCACGGGGGGCTGCTCTGGGCTAGAGGCTGGACCACTGGGTGGCACTGTAATGATTTGACCCTCTGGTAGTCACTTATTTCATCTTTCCGTAAAACATAGTAATAACTGTTTATTTTACGCTCATAACAGCTTAACTTAAAATATACATGAAGCTCTAGATTTGTATATTCTCCCCCTCCATTTTATGGTTTTGATGTCACAATTCTCATTTTTTTACATTGTGTAACAAGTCATTGTATTTACAGTTATTTCTAATACTTTTTTCTTTTAACCTTCATACTAGAGTTATAAGTGATTTACCCCCACCATTACAACACTAGAGTATTCTAAATTTAACTATATATTTACCTTTACTAGTGATTTTTATATGTCGATACCTTTTCCTATTACTAATTAGTGTCTTTTTGTTTCTGCTTGAAGGGCTCCTTTTAACATTTCTTTTAAGGCTGGTCAGCTTTTGCTTACCTGGAAAGTTATCTCCTCCAGTTCTGCTGGGCAACTTTTCTGGTAGAGTATTCCTGGTTGGCAGGTTTTTCCTTCCAGGACTTTGAACATGTCATGCCATGCCCTTTAGCCTACAATGTATCTCTTGAAAAAAAATCTGCTGATAGTCTATTAGGAATCTCTTGTATGTGAAAAATTCTTTTTTCCTTGCTGCTTTTAAAATTCTTTATTTGTCTTTAATGTTTGACAATTTAATTATAATATATCTTAGTGCAGTAGGTCTTCTAGGACTCAACTTGTTTGGAATACCCTGGATTTCTGAATCTGTATGTCTCTTCCATACCCAGGTTGAAAAAGAAAGATTTCAGCCATTATTTCTTTCAATAATATTTCTGCCCCTTTACCTCTCTTTTCTCATTCTTTTTGGACCCCTACAATGCATAATAGTCTTAACTTACCTGTGTTCTTCTTTCCATGGTTTCGGTCACCACGGTTAACTATAGTCTGAAAATATTAAATGGAACATTCTGGGAATAAACAATTCAAAAACAATTCATAACTTTTAGATTGTATGCCATTCTGAATACTATCATGAAATCTGTGTCATCCCACTCCATCCGGCCTCATGTGAATTGTCCCTTTGTCCACCCCTTCGTCACGGAGAAGCCATTTTTGTTTTCAGCTAGACCGTCACAACGTCACAGTGCTTGTGTTCAAGTGACTCTTATTTAAGAATGGCCTGAAGGTGCAAGGAGAGTGATACTGGCAATTCGGACATGCTACAGAGAAGCTGTAAAGTGTTTCTTTTAAGTGAAGAGGTGAAAATTCTCAATTCAATAAGGAAAGAAAAATAAATCACATGCTGAGGTTGGTAAAATCTGTGATAAAAACAATTTCTTTCCTTGAAATTGTGAATGTGGAAGAAGAAATTTGTAGCAGTTTTGCCGTTGCACATCAAACTGCAAAAGTTACAGCCACAGTATGTAGTAAGTGTTTAGTTAACATGGAAAAAGCATTACATTCATGGGTAGAGGACATGCAGAGAAAACGTTTTCCAACCAATGGCAATGTGTTGCACCAGAAAGCACTGAGTCTGTATGAAGACTTTAGCAAGGGATCCCCTGAAATGAGTGGCCACACTCACATAACTTTTATTACAGAGTATTGTTATGTGTTCTATTCTACCATTAGTTATTATTCTTTATCTCTTATTGTACCTAATGTATAAGTTAAACTTTATTTTAGGTATGTGTGTATAAGAAAAAACATAGTATACATAGTGCTTGATATTATCTGCAGCGTTGGTCATCCACTGGGGGTCTTAAAATACGTCCTCCGTGGTTAAGGGGGACTACATATATTGGTCTGTTTCATGGTGTCCCATAAGTTTCTTAAACTCTCTTCACTCTTTTTTTTAAAAGATTTTATTTATTTATTTTTAGAGAGAGGAGAAGGAAGGGAGAAAGAGAGGGAAAGAAATATCAGTGTGTGGTTGCCTCTCACATGTCCCCTACTGGGGACCTGGCCCACAACCCAGGCCTGTGCCCTGACTGGGAATCAAACCAAAGACCCTTTGGTTCACAGGGTGGCACTCAGTCCCCTGAGCCACACCAGCCAGGGCTCTCTTCACCCTTTTTTATTCTGTTTCCTTTTTGCCCCTCTTTTGGATGGATTCCATTGCCCTCGTTTTGAGTTTACTGATCCTTTCTTCTGTGTGGCCTAGTCTGTGGTTCAAACTTTCTATTGAATTTTCTAGTTCTGTTATGTTATTCTTCAGATCTGTGATTTCTGTTTGGTATTTTACAATACTTTCTACCTTTTCGTTGAAATTCTTAATTTGATCATGCATTGTTCTTCTGATCTCAGTGGCATCCTCATGGCCATCATTTTGAATTCTCTGTGAGGCAAATCATTTATCTCTGTTTCATGTAGGCTTATTTCTGGAGTTTTATTTTTTGTTGTTTGTTTATTTTCAAACACATTCCTTTATTTCTTCATTTTTCTAGCTCTCTGTCTTGATTTCTGAGCATTAGATAAAATAGCCACTTTTCCTAATCTTGACAGGGTGGTTTCATGTAAGAGATGAACCTCGTCAATCAATCCGGCATTTAGATGTCTCTCAAACCTTTGTGATGGTCCTAGTTGCCTTCTATGTGCTTGGTGCTTCCCAGCAGTTGAGCAGAAGGCTTGTTGGTGTCCCAAAGGAGAGGACTTCAGCCAGCACCCAGATGCAGGTTGGTTGGAACCCAGACCTTCAGGCAGCAGCTCTGAAAGTGTGTAGTTAGGCCCTTTCAGGGAGAAACTGAAAGATGGGAATTTTTGCTTGCTCTCTCTGGGCCGGACCCAAGTGTATAGCCTTGGGGGAGGGGTGCTCCTGAATTCACTAGGAACTGCTGCTTTGTTTACTACAGTCCTGTACGACCCATGAATACAAGCTACACTTGGCTACCATGAATACAAGGTACCCTCAAGCTACCATGAATACAAGGTAGCCCTTGGCTACCAGAACCAGGCAGAAATCTAAGGCCCAACCCTTGGGCAGCAACTATGAAAGTTGTGGCATGAGACGTGTGTTCAAGCTCTTTCTAGGGAGATACTAATGAGTTGGAATGTACTAGAGGAAGAGGGCAGGGGAGGTGTCCACAGGCTCCCCTGGCCTCCAGGGAGGATCTTGATTAAACGGTTGGGGGTTAGTGAGATTCCTTACAGACTAGTAACAGCCTGCTCCGTTGACCATGGGTTCTGAAATGTAAGGCAGAAAGGAGTCAATTCTAGGACCCCCACCAGAATGTCTAATTGGTTGTGGGAAGGGCCTTGGTAACCAGAGGCTCAGGATTAAGCTTTTTCCTGTGTTCCGCAGAGAAGAAGTTCATTCCACATCTAAGTAAAATCATATGGAATTTGTCTTTCACAGTCTGACTTCTTTCACTCAGCACATATACCCTCTGGGTAGATCCATGTTGTTGCAGATGACAAAATTTATTTTATTTTTCTATGCCTGAGCCATATTCTCAAATGGGAAGCTTTTGATCTGTTCCTTAAATATTAAAAGAAAGTATTCCTTTTTTTTCATGTAAATAAAATCCTGGGAGACATATCAAATTTGCATCTTTTGACTCACTTCTGATCTTGCCTAATTACATCGATATTGGGCCATAACTAGTTTATAAAGAATTATTCAGTAGAATTCTACGATCATAAAAAAGTTGGATCCCAGCATAGTGATTTCTTTTTGCCTCTAGTGCCATTCTCCATCTGGAAGCACAATGATGATACTGCTGGCTGCTTCTCTGGAGCAGGTGTTCGACATGCATCTTCAAATTGTAGTTGCTGCTACAAGAAGTGGTAACTTTAAGTCAGGAATATTCTTGGAACAAACTCTTTTTCAGTTGGTCTTCTTCATTCCTTGACCTGCTTTTTGTGTGGGAGGCTGGAAATAACCACTTGTCTGAGAATCATTTATTTCTCCAAGCTATGGAATACATGTCAGTTTAGTGTGGTATGAAAAAACCATAATATAGCTGGGACTTGACAGTCACTTCAATAACATTTTTTCTTTTCTTTTCTTTTTTTTTCAGTTTAGTTCAATGACCTCTAGGTGGTGGTAAAGATTCCAACCAGTTTTTATGACCAGAATGAATGGCTAGTCCTCAAATTGCTTTACAGAATCTTAAAGCTGATCGACCAGACTCAGGTGAAGTTAATATTTCTGTGTGTGCTTTCAGTATTACCATTTTTTTCTGGATACTCACTAAAAAGTGTACTGCACATGTCAAGGAGCTCTGAAAGCCAAGCATGAGATTGAGAGCAAGGATTAGAAAATACTTATTTTTCTTTAGCTCTCACTTGAAGATTTAGGACATTTCAAATCCAGATTTGAGTCTGTTTCCTGTTTGTAATGGAGAGATAGTAGGTCATCAATTCTAATTAACTGAGCATTGGTTTTACGAGTAAAGGAAGCAAGCACAGAAGTTAGATTTCTTTCAAAATATGCTTTTCAAAAAAAAATTAAGTGAAGAAAAAACATGCTTAAGAAGCAAATGTTAAGCTCAACAAATGTTTTGCAAAGAGCAGGTGACATTAGTAAACCGTTCATGCAAACTCGTGTTCCAATTTGTTCTTCAACTTTAATTTAGGAAAAGAGTACATACAATAAACCTTGTGTTTCTGGAGTTCAGCTTGTCCCAAGACACCAATTTCCAGACACAAGCCCTCGATACATTGTGAATTTCTACATACTATTTTCCCACATTCATCTTTTACTTCGGTGGCATGCGTAACCAGACTCCGAATAACATTTCTCAAGGAGTCTTAAGCTATCTGCTGGGAAGGGCCTTTGGTAAAGATTCCAGTTCACCTCAGGAGTTAGGACAAGGAAGACCCTACACTGACAACCAAGCTTCACCTGCTATTCTTATTTGTGACTTAACTCTTACCACAGCAACATGTATTCCTTTCTGCCAATTTTATTATTAAAAACAAACGCTCTAGTCAAACATACACATGGCAAGCTGTAACTGCTAATACGATGGCCATGTTGACAAGTCATTCCACAGGTATTTTCTGAGCACCTACCATGTGCAAAGTACTCTGCTGGGATTCGCTGGCCAGGCTGCTGCTTTCTGCCTGTAGATGTAACAACCCCTCCGGATTTCACATCTTGCTTCCAGACAATCTTCTGCCTTCGTAATTTCAACTCTCTAACTACATCTACTTGCCGTTTAGGGGGCCCGTAACACTTGTTTCCCACTTAACGTACACCTATTAGATACAGTTTACTTTTCCATTTGGCCGTTAGTCCTGAATCCTGTGTGTTCGATTTACTGTTTGTGCATTTGTGTGTGAATGTGTGTGTGTGTCAGAAAATGCCTTGCCCCTCTCTAACTCGGCACCCTTGCAGGGAGATGCTCAGAGCCTCTGAACCTTAAACTTTGGCGGGGACAAGGCACTAAGCCATATTACAAGTTTTAAAGAAGAAAAGGGATAATTTAGGGAAACTAACATTTACTGAATGCTTGTGAAGGACTTTCTTACATGTTGTTCTTTCGTTGTCAAAGCATTGCAATAAAAAGAGCATGGACTTTGGAACTGGCAGACTAGCCTTGGACTCCTGGTTAAGCTGCCTACTTACCCACTGACCTTGGACAAGTTACTTATTATGGACATAAGATTCCTCAGCTAAAACATGGAATCCTTACAAAAATCCAATTTTATATTTTTGTATGAAGAATCAAGTACTTAAGAGGCACTCAATTTTGCTATTTCCTTTTTCTGATGCAGAAAATGAGACAATATTTTATAAACTCAGTGTGTATTTTTTAAAAGAATTTTTTTTTTACAGAGGAGAGGGAGAGAGGTATCAATGTGTGGTTTTCCCTCATGTGCCCTCCACTGGGGACCCAGCCCACAACCCAGGCACGTGTCCTGATTGGGAATCGAACTGGTGAACCCCTACTTCTCAGGCTGGCACTCAGTCTGCACAGCCGCACCAGCCAGGGCTCAATATGAATTTTTTTTATAAAACCTATCCATGGCACTAATGATATGACAAAAAAAATTGTACATTTCAACATTTCAGTAACTGGATTCCAATACAGTTCTACTTTCTTGGAAATAAATTGAGGTTAATTCCTTTTTCTTGTGTTCGCCTGAGGGGTGCAACTTTATATGTCCTCAAGATGAAATCGCACTTTCAAAGCCGTTTATCTGGGTCCCTTGGAAGACATAACTCATTTTTCCTAGAGAAAATCAGGTATAGATCTTCCAGTATAACCTATAAGATTTTGATGTTGCCATTTGTTTGATAAAAGGTTCATTTGTCTAGAAAAATTCACTGAAGCTTTTCAAATTTCTATCTTAAAATTGTTTTGAAAATGGTAATGATATATCAACCAGAGTTATTTTTTTCTTTCTCACTAATGTGCAATCTTGAATATCTACAAAAAGGTAGGCCTGAGGTACGAAATCAGAGCTGGCATGGGGCCAAATGGCCAGCACCCAGGACATTTACCTTTGGGGGTTCACCAGTCTTACCTTCTATTCCTTTCTCCGTGCTCTTGCACAGTCTAGTCCTTTCTTGTCACCCTCTCCTTTTAAAATCCATGTTGAGCTAGGGAACGCCTATCCTGTAGTTCTGTCTTTCCAACATTACGACTTGACAAAGTCTATTAATTACTTTATTTCAGTTCTGCTGCACTTGGAAAAGCAAAGACAGGCTCCTCATTCAGGGAACAGTTTACTCTGTTACCCCTTGGAGAGAGGAGCAGGAAGGAAAGTCTGAGATCTGATATAATTGGCGTAGGCAGGATCATATAAGATGTATGTTTTAATTTCCTTATTTGCAGATGAGAAACTTGATACCTGGAGAAGTAAAGTTGCCCAAAGTAGGAAAAGCCATAAATGGTAGAGGTAGAATTTGATTCCAGGTTTTTAAGATTCCAGGGCATGTACTGTTCACCTCTGCACTGAGGGGTTTGCATTTCGCCTCAATTTCTTGGTCAGTTTCTTGGTCACAAAGGTCATGGAATCCTCAGCAGGATAGGAATCACCCTCTTCACTAGCTGGTCCCCTGAGCTAGCCAGGTCCCAGTAGAAGCCCCTTTCTTTCCGTTTATCTCCCCTTCTAGTTCAAAAGATTTGCCCCATCCCACCCCCTGGCCATTTTTTAGGAAGTAACACAATGAGGAAAGAATCCTTGGCCTGCTATTGTTTTCCTTTCACCAAAAATTTTCATCCCTGTGCAACCTACTTCGGAGAGAGAGTGGAGAGCCTGGGTGTTGAGGAAGACGATGAGGAAGAGCAAAGTCTCCTGTGGGGCCCCATGGAAGCCCCTGGGCCGGACCCCTCAGAAAGAACTTAGTTAAGCCTGCCTGGAAGTGGGCAAAGCAAAGGCTCTGCAAAGTACCCTGGAAAAATCTTTTTACCTGCGCTGCGTCTTTAGGCTTTCAAGGCCAGACCTTAATTAAAGAGGAAGAAGAATAAACTCCCTATAGTTTAGAGAACTGAACTGATAATAGGTCTGTAATGGGACAGGAAACCTAGGGTGTCTATACAACAGTCCTTTTTTTTTTTAACTGAATGGAGCATCCTAATTTGTCCAGGTAAGTGTTCTGCCAGGTGATTGTTAGAGACTGTGGACCAGGGATCTGAACCAAATCCCCCAACTGGGAAACAACTCAACCTTTTTTTCCCAAGAAGGTAGTCCATTGCATTTTAATGAAACCATTCAGAGATTGAGGGGCTAGGTGCCACAGGAAGGGAAAAGTATAGAGGGGCATGGAGTTTTGAAGGAGTTTGTTGTGCCGTTTTAGAATCGACATTGTCTGTTGTTTGCTTTAAGATGTGGAGTGACCAAAATGGACTCCTAGGGCAGCATACTAAATATTTGAACTTCTCTTCTTCCTTTTTTTTTTTGTCCTTATGGCTGGACTTATGACAAACAGGGTGGGGTGGAGTAAGTAAAATGGGTTATTTTAAAAAACGAAATGCTGTTGTAAAAAAGTGTATATACTTTGCATAGACAAACGCTGGTTGTTCTGAAACTCAAGGCTGG
>PVKM010009958.1:0-35813 GCA_004027735.1 Carollia perspicillata | reverse complement strand
GTCTGAGGAGGCTGGAGTTTGAGTCTTTGTTCTCACTCTGAGGGCCAAGTATGTCCAGGGAATGTACTTACATGGGTGACATATATGCCGTAGAGATAAATGGGAAGCTGGGAGGAATAGCTAATTAAGAGATACTAATTTTGAGACATAAAATCAGTGTAGCCCCAGACACCTCAGTTCCCAGGTGTCTGTCTGCCCAAACCATGGAATCAACAGCATGCATTGTTTCATAAAGAAGGCACAGTCCTGTTACAAAATGAGATTTATTGGCTTTTAATTTAAAACAGAATATTTTTTATTAGTCTGAAAGCAAGCAGTTTTGATTATTGAAAATGTCTGGCTTGTTTGAGGATGATTTTTCTGAGAACTCCCAAAGCAGACATTCAGCTTGAAGGGGTTCAGGCAATCTGCATGATGAAACTGTTGAAATGGGGGCAAAAGGATGCAGTGCAGGGAACTTTCTTGGCACATAAAAAGAGGAAAGCCCTTCGGTAATCCAGAGAGGGAGCCTGGGAGAGAGAGACAGAGAGAAGGACCAGAGATCAGGCCCTAGTATTCTAACTTTCCTCTTCAGGGTGAAGCCCAAAGAAGGAATTAACAACATCCAAGTAAGTTTGGGGATTCCAAAGATCATGGAGGTTGATGCCCTGCTCACCTTGGAAAAACCTGGAAAATGGAAAGTTTCACAAAGATGTGCCATGCACCTAAAATCTCAGGAGCACTTAACAATAATAGAAGGAAATATCAAAGAAGGTAGACCTGAGTTAAGAAGTCTCACATTGTTGTGATATGGAGAAAACAAGTAAAAAAACTTAGGCCCCCAAGGCCATTCTTAAGTACTCTTTAACCTAGTGATTGGCAGGAGGACTATTGTAGCCAAATAGACTGTAGAGGTGGGGCTCCTTGTGACCGGAAACTAGAGCAAAGTCCATGGACATCGAGCAATGGTGACATGATGCACTCTGAAGACCAAGCAAGACAACTTCAACTCAGAAGGATACTCAGTGTCCATGTGCTTACATCACTGAAGAGGCAGCCATGACAGGGGCCAACTCAGGGACCAAGTGGGATGTGATATATCACATAGAGACTTGGGTGTTCCACCATCGTGTCCGAGTACGTGTCGTCTTCATTCTGAACCCAGATGTTCATGTTTGGAAGGAGAATGGAAAGAATTAAAACCATGAGAGAATCTTCAATACAAGATAAAAGTGTATAATCTGACCTTCATGGTAAGGAGGCACCTACATTAGATAGAACAAGATAGTTGTGAAATAAAATAGCATTTTTAAGAAATCTGAATTATACTTGTTAGGCTCACATTTGTCCTATAGGCAAGAGAGCTGTGAAATTTGGTCAGCCCTTTTAGGATAGAGTCCATTCATCTTGGTAGAAGAACTGCGAAACATGAAAAATTAACCCCAAACTATTAACATATTCTACAACTAATTTCTTTGGTTTCTCCTTAGAATTTTAAAATTATCTTTTGTGTGCCAAGATAGCTGAGGCCTGAGTTTAAAGGTAGATTAGCATCTTCTTATGGGCCACATCTGAGCTTCTGGGAATAAAAGTGAGAAAATGCTGATGCCAACATTATAGTCTGTGAAAGCACCTTAGGAGCTTCTTAAATTGTGGAATGCCCTAGAGCTCCTAAATGCTCCGTCTTGAAAGGATTTGCATGTTGCTGATTAATGGAGGCCATTCCTTAATAACCTTCATGGTGATCGTATCCTCTTCTCTGCCACCCTGCCGTAGTCTCCTGGGTGGCTGGACAAGAGCAGCCAAAGACAGCTGTACGCATAATACATGGATGGGCATGAGACTGGATTGAGCAGGAGGAGTCAGGAATTGGAGTCCAGTTAGACAGAGAAGGTCTGGAATATAATAAGCCTTAGTCAGGCAGACAAGCAAGGTGAAGTCCAAAAAGCTGTGCTGTGACAAGGAGAAGTTGTCTAGTATTAGGGAAGTTTAGCTTTCAGTAGATCCAACTCTATCTAGGGGAGGGGTGTGGGTAGTAAACATTGACTTAAATTTAATACCATGCAAAATGCCAAGGGATGCAGTAAACCCCAATTTGCTTCCTGCTCAGCTGTCAAGATGCGTTTAGTATGGATGCGCCTGATGGAAAAAATACCAGAAATGAGGCAGAAAAAAAGGAGAAATCTGTAAATGTGGTGAATGGCTTCTCCTTGTTTTATTCCAATGGTGCATGTCTGGAGGCATGAATACATTCACCTCCTGCTTGAAGGCAGACCTCCTTACCAATCTTCCAGACCAATGTGATTTACTGCCCAGATAAACATATGCAACGCATACCGTTACGTACTCTAGTCGATGAGTGGGTCTTGCCCTCCATCCGTTCCCAGTGCTAAATAATGGACTTCTGCCTTGTGCTGTGCCTGAAGCCCTGCTGTAGTTATCTTACAGAGGCAGGATTCTATTTTGTGCTTTCTCTAATTCTCTCCAGTAACTTCAGCCCACCCTCAGTGCTGCTTGTTCTTGGTACTGACAGTGACAACGGTGACATGTCCTGTTATCTAATGCTTTCAAACTCACAGTGTTTATGACATTCAAATAAGATATTAGATGACAGAACTGGAAAGCAAAATACAAATTTATTAATTTCTATGTGATATTAACAAATAAAATGCTAGTTTAAAAAATAAAAACCTGTAACAGGAAGCTCATAAATAACTGAGCATTCAAGGGTAAACAGTTTAGAGTCACCAAATGAGTCAATGACTGAATAGCAATTAGTTCAAACTCTTAACTTTTCAGAGTTTTAAGGAAGCTCTGTCTTTCCCACAGGAGGACACTTTACTTGAAAAATAAATGTCTATTGGCTCCTCCTAACCTTCTTCCCTCATTATGAAAGAAAACCAAACAGTAAGTCACAGAACTCACTGCTTCTCTCCGTGCCAACTCTTTCAGACCACACAGAAGCAAAAGCTAGATGATTTGGCAGAACTATCTGACCTGAGGAGAGACTCAGCCCTGGGACTAGAGGAAGGGAAGCTGATTGTGCTGTCACTAGGCCAGGACAGAGGGACGGTTACAGGCAGTGCTGGTGAACCGCCTGCACCCTGGGTGGGAGCAGACCAGTGGGGAATCTGACCCTCTGAGGAGAGAGAGGACATATTGGTGTCAGGATACAATGGAAGGTGGCATTTTAGGGAGTAATTGAGACCACAAAGATTGCTCGTGGATGGAGAAAAGAAGTGGGGGTAGGATGCTTACGATCCATTGTAGGTTGCTTTAAATACTTGATGCTGCCACTTTCTAGGATTCAGGCCATATAAAATAATACTGTTAGCACATTTTGTTGGGATCAAGTCCCAACTTAAAAACAAACCAAAACATTAAAAAAAGAAATTGATACAATGATACATTCCAGAATAACACATCTTTATGTTATGGTTGACTGAGAAGGAATTTTTCATATGTAAGGTAAGATAGATCCTGTAAAGGCACAGCATTATTGTTATGGTCTTTAGAAGTAAACATAATGTAATTTTAAAAAAGGTATAACCCTATGCATTTTTTGAAATAGAAATAGTAATCTTAGTTAACTTTTATTGAACACTTGCTATATGATCCAAGCACTATGTTTAGTGTTTTAAATTTATTTTCTCTTCAGAATTCAAAACAAAATCTGAAGGAGGTACTATTTATATTGTGACTTAATAGAGAACACTGAAGCGTAGAGGAGCTAAGATAATTTGTTCATAGTCACACGTAGAGTGGATACCAGATCTGGGATTCAGATTCCTGTGTGATTCTATCATCAACCATTTTAACTAGGATTCTCAGTTGCCAATCCAGTCCTCTTCAAAAATAAACTGTTTCTTAAATGCAGATTCAAACTACAGTGATAAACCACTACATACTCACTGAAATGACTAAAACTGAAGGCTGACATACCAAATGTGACTAGGATATGATTCATCGGAACTTTCATACACTACTGATATAGGAAAGGGTACAACCTATTTAGAGAACAGTTTGACAGTTTCATGTACAATTAGCATACAATTAGCAACCCTACAGTTTAATTCCTAGGCATTTACCAAGAAAAATGAAAATGTTCCTGTGCACAAATGTTCACATCAGTTTTATTTATACCATTCAAATTTTGGAAATAATCCAAATGCCCATCAACCAATGAATTGATAAAGCATTTATGATGGATACATACAATGGAATATTACTCAGCAATAAAAAGGAATGAATTACTGATGCAAAAACATAGATAAGTCTCAAAAGTGTTACGGTGAGCAAACTAAGACAGGCAAAAGAGTTCAGATACTGTGTGATTTCATCTGTGTGAAGTTCTAGGATAGGCAAAATTAATCTATAGTTCTATAAAGTAGATTAGAGGCTGACTAGTATGGAGAAAGAAGGGATAACCTCACAGGGACATGAGCAACATATTAGATATTATAAGTGCTCCATATCTTCCTTGTGGTGGTAGTGACACAGGTTTATATATCGTCAGAAGTCCTTGAACTATACACTTAAAATGGATGTGTTTTATTTTCTATAAATTATTCCTGAATCAAGTTGACTTAACAATGTGTTATTTCCTGTGTTCAGTCCCTACCGCCCAAAGATTCCCAGCCTTTACTTTTTTAACTTCCTGCCTGTCTGTCATGTATATGTATGTATGCGTGTCGGGTAGTATGGATTAACTTAGTTATGAGATTCTGTCCTTACCTGCGTATAGACTACATTCACTTCACAAAATTCAGTTACATGTGTATATTTTTTCTGTTTGTTCAGTCTTCTTTTGCTGACTGAATCACAGTTATAACAATTTTTGTTCATCTGATTTTGCAAAAACTGTGCACCCTGCCAGAGTTGTTAAAATGCAGTGCGTAATGGCAAATAGTTAGATATAAGTAAAATAAAAATTTGAATCAACCATTTATATTTATTGCATCTCTGGTAACCAAAAATACAAATAAATAACAACAAAAACCTCTCAAACCAGCCCCTCACCTATATGAAACCGTGGGAAAGGAATCCTTAATGGTGACCTGGAAGTTTTAACTCTTGAATCACCTTCTACTCATCTCATATAGAGTCAACTGCAGTTTTTCAAGTTTTGGTTGCAGTTAGACGTCAATGTGCTATATTAGGAAGAATTTAAATGCTGAAGTCCAGTGGCCTGGCTAGAATTTGAATTTGAATTTCACCTCTTACCTGCAGGATGACTGTGGGCAACTGCCTAAGATTTTTGATCATCAACTTATGTATCTGAAAAGGAAAGATAATTTCACCAGATTGTGAAAAATAGGAAAAGTACCTAGCATATAATCGATACTAATATCCAATATTCATGATTGCTGTTATTTATTGTATTAAATGTAGTATGATAAGAAGAATGTTAGTTTTAAAGTTATAATCCTGGGTTTAAGCTTCTATATTCGCTTATCAGCTTGGGCCTGTGGCACGCTCCTGGGCCTCTTTGATTTCACTGGTCATTTTTGAAATTGTTATAGTAAGAACATTGGTTTATTGTGAGGTTTATATGAAACATGACAAGTTGGAGTAATACCTGGTACAGAGTAGGAACCCATAAATGTTGATTGATTTAAAATCCAATATTTATTGAAACTTTCACATAAGGTGTTTGGTAACTCTATTAAGTAGAATATTAATAATCAAACACCATTAGCCAATCACGCATAATATAGGTATTTGCACAAACTTAGCTTAAGAAAAAAAACACTGAGGTCATAAACTGAACTTTTATTATTTTATCCAAATATTCAACGTTTTAAAAATACAGCTAAGTAACTGGCCAGAGAATGAAGAACGCATTTCATAATCCTGTACTCCAAATGCTCATTCATTGCTGCTGTTAGTTAGATTTTTATGAAGGTCTGGAAGGCGGGAAACAGAAGGCCATGCTGCTAAGAATAGTACAGTACTGATCATTTCTTTTGATAGCACAACTGCTTCATCATAACTTGGTTATTAAGCGGATGAATTAAGCCGATGTCAAAATAGACTTGAAGCTCCAGGGGCTCCAGCTCTATAAAATTCTTCAAAATACAAATTAAAATGACATTTTGAATGATCAGAAAAATGTAATGAATTATTGCCCCACTGGGAATGTTTTTTTCTAATAAATAACAGATAAAATAAACGAATACATATAATAAATAACAGATAATGCATCTTGTTTGAGAACAAGAAAGTTAGCTCTAAGAAAATAAAGTGTAATAATAAAGTCATACATTCATAAACAGTGAGCACAGAAATATTAATATATTTTCCTGTAAAAGTGTAGGTAGCGATACATCTTCTCAACCTTTGAATGAGAAAATAATATATTATTTGACTTATTTATTTGCTTGACACCTGGCCGAGCAGACTCAACAAAAGGTCTACATTTCTGCATAATACTCTATTTGCCGACCTGCAGGTATAATTTTTCTAATTTGGGAATCAATAAATGGTTAGAGGTCAAGATGTGTCAGCCCTTCATGGTTTTTAGTTAAATATGCATGTACATGTGAGACCTTTTAACTTCCAAGCACTTATTTTTTGCGTTTAATTAGGAAAGATCTATCATTTTTTAGTCTTGTTTAAAAAATTTAGTTTATTTTATGTAAAATGATAGAGATATAACTACTGGTATTTAAAATAATATAGATTGATTCAATCAAATGTAGTTTAAATACAAATGTAGTTAAATGTAGAGGTAAATCTCACATATATTTATTTTCTAAACAAATTATCAAAGCAATAGTTTCCATCGTCATTCATATTATTTCCATGTCTCATTGTCTCTGAGAATTGTCGAAAGTTCAAACCACAGCACGATGTATTAGAGAATACAGGGCCTTCTAGTTTGGTCATGGGTAGATTATACAATATGATAGTCATAAAGCATTAATAAGTCATAAAGAGAAATAAATATATCAGAACAAAATAGCTGAATAATAACAAAAGAACACTATCTAGATAAGGTTCCATGTGAGGAGCAGAGTAAGGATGCATTCTGAGGAGAAAACCCATGGCTCCATAAATCTATGCTGTGTTTCATAAGTTCTATAACTACTCAACACATAACATCCTTTTGACTATTGTGCAACTTTTTAGAATAGTTACTTGCCCAAGATTGCCAGCTTTAATATGGTAAAGTTTTCATCGAAACCCAAATATTCTGACTTTGTGTTTGCTGGGGTTTTTTTTAATCCTCACCTAAGGACATTTTTTTCATTGCTTTTAGAGAGAGAGGAAGGAAAAGAGGAAGGGAGAGAGAAACATTGATGGATTACCTCACGTATGCATTGGAACAGGGGATCCTTTGCACCAGGAAGAGCGATAAGGTCCACAACCTAGGTATGTACCTTTATCAGGAATCGAACCTGCATCCCTTCGGTTAGGGATGACACTCCAACCAGCTGAGCCACATTGGCCAGGGCTGTGTTTACTGTCCTTTCTGCTACCTTGAATAAAGTCAAAATATGCACAATTAGGGTTGTTTATTTAACCAACTGATTATTCATCCTTTTTAAAATAGAAAATTTATGTTCATTAAATAATTTGGGGGGTTCAAATTTACTGTCTAGCTAGTAGTTTATTGCTTATGGTCATAAACATTTATACTCAGTAAATCTACCATTTCTTATATTTGTTCCTCAAATAAGAATGTCTGATCTTTGAGTCAGTGTTTATATTTGAATAATGGAGCTATATTGGCAAAGTAACTTACCACAATGAACAGTGTGAAAAGCTTCACTTATGACATTTGTATAAACTAAAATCAACCATGTTTTGCTTAAAAAAAGGATTTTTACTAGTTAAAACAAAAACTTAATGGATTACCTACAAACAATCCACATATAATTCAATAACCCTGACTTCTGACTAATTCTATAAGACTTCATAATATGTAGACAATTATTGCATTTTTGCCAGCAACTATTTCCCTTTGTTCTGACGTAAAAGCATCTCGACTTTCCTTGGGGAGCCACACCTCCCTACCTTAGTGTAGGCTGTAGAAATGGTCACCGCAGTCCTGGTCAATCAAAATCTTTTAGGTGCTATTAGGAAACAAGACTGCTTTCTCACACTGGGATTGCTCAGATGGAAGAAACTAGACCTAAAGTTGCTGGGGCCATCTTGCTATAGGTGGAGAGAACTGGGGAGAGAATTAAGTCAACATAGAGGGAGGGAAAGCTGAGAAATGGAGTGATATAGATTCATAACAGCATTTCTTCACATCAGTTGCATTCTGCTTTACTTTTTGACTTTAGTGAAATGAGCCAATATTTTATGTATGTATATATGTATGTATGTATTTTTATTTACTTATTTATTTTTTGTTAAAATCGGTCAACTTTTTCCATTTCAAATAGTGTCAGAAGTATTACCATATTCAATGGGAAAATTAAGAGACTGTATGAAAGCAATGATTATAGTTTCTTTTTTCTTTCCCCCCACTCCAGCTTTATTGAGATATAGTTGGCATATAACACTGTGTAAATTTAAGGTGTATGATGTGATGATTTGATAAATGTTTATGTTACAAAATGATCACCACAATACAATTATTTAACACATCCATCACACCACACAATGACATTTTTTTGCTATGAGAACATTTCAGATGTACTCTGTATGTCACTTTCGATGATCTAATACAGTACTATCAACTATCATCACCTTGCTGTAAACTGGAACTCCAGAATTTACTCAGACCTGGAAGCTTATACGCTTTAACCAAAATTTCCTCACTTTCCCCAACCTGCAACCCCTGGCAACCACTATACTATTATTTTTATAAGTTTGACTCTTTTTTAGACTCCACATATAAATGAGATCCTTCAATATTTGTCTTTTTCTGACTTATTTCACTTAGCATAATGCCCTTAAGGACATCCATGGTATCCCAAAAGGCAGGATTTTCTCCTATTTAAAGGTTGAATGATATTTACATACATATACATATATATGTATATACATATACACTTCCATATATAGGTGTGTGTGTATATTCTATTAATCATGTTTTCCTTGTGCATTCATCTGTACATGAGTACTAAGGCTATTTTCATGTCTTGGCTATTTGTGTATAATGCTACAATGAATGTACAATCTTTTCAAGAAAGTGACTTCATTTCTTTGGATATATATACCCAGAAATGGAATTACTGGATCATATAGTAGATCTATTTTTAATTTTTTTGAAGATTTTATTTATTTATCTTTAGAGGGGAAGGGAGAAAGAAACAGAGGGAAACATCAACATGTGTTGCCTCTTGCACGCCATCTACTGGAGAACTTGGCCCACAACCCAGGAATGTGCCCTGAGTGGGAATTGAACTGATGACGGCTTGGTTTGCAAGTGGGCACTCAATCCACTAATCCACATCAGCCAGGGCTATTTTTAATTTTTTGAGGAAACCCCACATTGTTTACCACAGAGACTGCACCAATTTACATTCCTACCAATAGTTCATGAGGGTTCCCTTTTCTCCACATCCTATCAATAGTTGTAATGTCTTGTTTTTCTGATAATAGTCATTCTAATAGTTGTAAGATGATATCTGATTATGGTGTTGATTTGCATTCTCTGATGATTACTGATGTTGAAGATGTTTTCATATATTTGTTGGTCTTTATACTTCTTCTTTGAAAAAAATGTCTATGCAGGCCTTTTTGTAATTGTGCATTATGGAGTTTGGCCTCTTGTCACCCTTATATATGACCCAATGATTTGTGTTGAAGGAAACAGGTTTGTATTAACAGAGTTTCAATTTTGAGGGAAGGCTGAGAGCACTCCCCTTTGAGCCCATCTCTCCCACAAGACCCAGAACTTCTCTTGCTCCCCAAAAGACTGCAAACCAAAATGCCCAGAAGTTCCCCATTTCCTTATCTGTCCTTAAGCCAGTCACGCAAACAGATCTCCATCCTTTCTGACATGTGCACTCGTGGGTTTCAGAGTCTCCGTCTTCTTGCAGGAACTCTTTCTTTCAGGGTCTGAGGTGCACTGCTCCTAGTCCCTCTGTAGTGGTCCAGGACCCTTGTGCTGAGCTCTACTGGATCACAGTGTCCCAGAGGCTGAAGCCCAGTGAGGCACTTGTCCCAGCATTGTACCCTACCTCCAGGAGCGGGCTTCCAACCATGTGGGGCCTAAGCCCCTGGTGGGCTCAGCATCTGCCTGATCCCATCATTGCTCCCGTCCATGTGGGGTCCAGGGCTAGAGCCCCAGAGTGTACAAGTGCTGAAAACCCAGAATGAGCAAGAGTTCTGAACCAAGAGAGGGAGAGCCCCAAACCAAGGCCCAAAAGCCCCATACCAAGGAAAGAGAGCCCAAACCAAGCAAGAGTGAGCTTCTCTGTACCTTTGCTTTAAAAAGGGGTCCTCCCAAAATCCCACATGCACAGGAAGTCAGTGGGAGTGTCCAGCTTTCCAACCAGCGGCCATGTTTGTCTTTGCTACTCTTTCTAGGCATGGCACAAGTTTCCAGTCTCCCTGGGTGGAGTGCCCAGTTTCCCCAGCTCACACAAGCCCTGTATGGGTTCCCCCAACCCCTGCTTGGCTATGTCATGAGTGGCTCAACTGCTGGCACGTGATGTTTGCACAGCCACGTTGTCTTTGTTTACAGTTTGCCCTGGGCAGCAGCCTCCTTCCACAGCCCCTCCCTTCGGGCAGGCAGGACTGCTTTAAACTGCCACTTCGGCAGATTTCCCCACCCCCCACCAACCCTTTGGCTGGACTTGGGGTAGAGTCTCCCCTGTTCTCCAGGGATCCCAGGTCTGACCTACCCTGTTACACTTTGCCCATGTTAAAATCAGATTTTTTTGTGCTACTGATTTGTATGAGCATAGCATCTATTTTGGGTGCTAACCTCTTATTAGATATATGATTTACAAATATGTTCTCCCCTTATGTAGTTTGCCTTTTCATTTTGTTGATTGTTTCTTTTGCTGTGTAGAAGCATTTTAGTTTACATACTCTTATTTATTTTTGCTTCTCTGCTTGTGCTTTTGGTGTCATATCCAGAAAATCATGGTCAAGTCCAATGTCAAGGAGATTTTACCCTGTTTTCTTCTAGAAGCTTTATGGACTCAGGTCTTACATTTAAGTCCTTAATCCATTTTGTGTTAATTTGCGAGTGATGTAAGATCCAGTTCCATTGTTTTGCATGTGGATATGCAGTTTTCCCAATGCCATTGATTGAAGCGTCTGTCTTTTCCCCCTTGAGCATTTCTAACTACCTTGTAAAGTATTAGTTTGCCGTATATACATGGGTTTATTTCAGGGCTCTCCATTATGTTTCATTGGTCTGTGGGTCTGTTTTTTGCCAATACTGTATCATTTTTATTACTATAGCTTTGTAGGCTGATTTAAAATCAGGAAGCATGACACCCTAGCTTTGTTCTTTTTCTCAAGATTACTCTGGCTATTTTGGGTCATTAGTGATTGCATGTGAATTTTAGGGTTGTTTTTTTCTATATCTACTAAAAATGCCATTAGAATTTTGATAGGGGTCACTTCGAATTAATAGATGGCTTTGGGTGTTATGGGTATTTTAACAATATTAATTTTTTAATCCGTGAACATGGGACATTTTTCCATTTATTTGTGTCTCCTTCAGTTTCCTTCATTAATATGTTATAGTTTTTACCTCCTTGGTTAATTTTATTACTAGTATTTTATTTTCTTGATACTACTATAAATGGAATTTTTCCTTTATTTATTTTTTAGGTAGTTCATTGTTAGTGCATAGAAATGCAATGGATTTTTACATGTAGATTTTTGTATCCTGAAACTTTACTAAATTCATTTAAGTGTTCTAAGTGTTGAGAATTTTTGCATCTATATTTATCAGTTCTGTTGGTCTATAGGTTTCATCTCTTAGAGTGTCCTCATCTGCCTTTGGTATCAGGGTATTGCTGGCCTCATAAAATGATTTTTAAGGTGTTCTCTCATCTTCAATATTTGAAAGATTTTGAGAAGGGTTGATATTAATTATTTTTTAATATTTGCTGATATTCATTGAGATACCATCTGTTTCTATTAGTGGTATCCCATAATTCACCTTTTGTTTTTTCTTTTTGCTCCTCTGACTGGCAATTTCAAATGAGTTATCTTCTAGACCACTAATTATTTTTCTGCTGAGTGGAGTCTGTTGTTGATGCTCTCCTTTGAATTCTTCAGTGAAATCATTGTATTCTCCAGCTCTAGTACTTTTGCTTCTATTTCTTTGTTAAACTCTCAGTTTGTTCATGCATTTTTTCCCCTAATTTGTTAAGTCATCTGGGTCTCCTTTTACTTTATTAAAATCTTTAAGAGGATTATTCTGAATTTTTTGTCAGACAGTTCACAGACCTCCATTTATTTAGGGTCAATCACTGGAGCTTTATTTATTTCCTTTAATGATGTGATGTTTCCTTGATTAATCATAATCTTTGTGATCTGGCATTGTCTGAACATTTCAGGAAGCAGGCAGCTCTTTCAAATTTTACAGACTGGCTTAGGCAGGAAAATCCCTTGCGAGTCAGAGATTCTATTCAGAGGTTCTGGGTGGGCTGACTGGTGTCTTCTGTGAGCAGACTCGCTGCTGAAGTCTTTGGGCAGGCTGTTCTGAACCTGGGTCAGCAGGTGAGCAGGCCTGGTGATTGAGTCCACATACATGTGTCTGGATCCTGAGTCCTCAGGAGTCAACTAAGTGCAGGGACAGACTAAGGATGGACCTGGTGTCAGTGTCTCCAGGGCCTTCCCTAGTCCTAGGGCAAGTCTTGGGCCTGGGGCCATGGGAATTGGCCTGTTGCCTGAGGCCTCAGGGACCAGCATGAAGGTTTGGGCTATGGGAACCTGTGTGTCACTTGGGTGGGCTGGAATCTTGAGATCGGAGTGATTGGTCTCGCACTGTCACCATGGAGCCTGGGTTTGGAGGGGCCTGCCTGGGGCTGGACTAGTTAGTATGGCATCGGTGCAGGTGGGTGCTGTGGTTCATGATCAAATCAGGTGTTCATTTTACTCTCCCTCCTCCACAGGAAGGGTGTTTCTCTCTGCATTGGGCTGCCCGAGCATGGGAGAGAGTGATGGAGGTAATATGAAACTATCTTTCCTACTCCTTTCAATGCATCTTATATCTCTGCTCCATCCAGAAGCTGTGATCCCTCTCCTCGAATCCTTAGCTCTTGTGGAGGGGTCTTCATGCTTCGATAGTTGTTCAAATTGATGTTTCGGGGAGGGCACAAGTATTGGGACTTCCTATACTACCCTTTTGCTGACATCACTCTCCATTTGTGAGCCTCCAAAATACTACATCCTAAGATAGCTTCCAGCCTGGAGCAATAGGATCTCAGAAGAAAGAGTTTCGTAGTATATTAGCAAAATTAAGGGTTGGTGGGAAAGGGAGGGAGTTCTTTAATGGCTATTAAGAAGAAATTTTAACTTTGTTAAGGAATGCCTTAACAAAGGGGTTGTTGCTAAATGTCAAATCTACTTTCAAAAGATAAAGATTTGATTTCCATTTCAGGCCAGATGGAATAATAGGGACTGTATTATTTTCTCACTTGCCTTGACCTTATTCCTTGAGGTACTACCACACCACCACTCTCCCTCCTCCTACCCTGTTCCAGCGTATTCTTTTTTTTTCACATTGAAAGACAACTTTCCCTGAAGCATAGGGAGAGCAGTCTTAGAAACCTCCACAGTGAAGCATTTTACATACTAGTTCTTTCTCATCCTGCTGGACTACCTCACTGGAATAGAGGAAGTGAGAGGAGGGTAAAGCTGGAGTGACCTAGTTTCTTAAATATAGTAGATTAACATAACCATTTGTTAAGAGGCAGAATAATGAGTGAGTATTGATAAGGTAGTATTTTTGACTCTTCCTTCACATTTTTTTTGTTGCTGTTGCAACTTTGATTCTTTCTTAAAACTCACTTTGGTAGTGATAAACTTTGAGGATGGTTCAGCTGATATTCTGTTTTGTACAGTTGTACAGTCATACAGACCTTGAGCAGGTCCTCAGAAGTACCAGACTATCTTTCAGTTTCTGGAGTTTGCATATGTTCATGCCTCCTTATAAAATATTCTTTATGTCACCTTTTACTTACCAGTCTTCTAGCCTTGCTCCAGATATCAGCTCAGATATCATGTCCTCCAGGAAAGCTTAGAGCTCAAGTTTGGCATAGATGTTACTTCTATACATTCCTAAAATATTATCTGTTTACATTTATTGTAGCCTTATGATTCTGTGTTGAAATTGCCTTCTCTTTTCTGACTCTTCTACTGAATGTTAAGCTCCTTTGGGCCGGGATTGTATCTTGTTCACTCTTGTATACTCAGTGTTTAGCACAGTGCCTAGCACGTGGAAGCTACTAGTCCAAGGTTACATAGTCAATGAGTGGCAGGTGTGGGATTCGAATTCAGCTCTATCTGTCTATGAGGCTTTGTGTGTGTGTGTGTGTGTGTTGTGCTGAGGAACACTACCTCCCAAAGACACTCACCTAAACACATAACTATTAAAATGTAGACTTGAAAGTATTGCATGGTTCATACTGTTAATCTTTGTTAGGGAAAGATCCCCAGCTAAAGTAAATCATTCTAAATCCCTCCACTGAAGTGTGACAAAAGTTGGCACCACCTGTGGCATTTCTCCAGCTGGGTGCTTTGGCCGAGGAATGGGCCTCCATGTGCTTGCCGTGTGATGGACAATAATAATACCTAAGATCCAGCCATGTGGAATGAATATGTCACAAGCAAATTGCACAATTGTGTTCTTCCCCAATGAAATGATGTTATGCCATAAAATAGATCCAGAATATGACTTGTTCATTTATGTGAGTATTGATGTTTTGTGAGTATTTCTAATACTGAAATGAATTACATTTTAAATCTTTTCACTTAAGTGTATTTTAAGAATTTTCATTATGTGTTGTAATTCATAATGTATCTGTGCTACAAGATAACGTGCGTTTAAGTCTCACTTGCAATGTGAATTATGCAAGAGTTTTTCAGTGTTTTTTTCTTCTTAATCATTTCAATGTTCAACTTCCAGATCGTGAGAGCATTACAGACACTGCAGCTGCAGGGAGAAAAAAAGAGCTTGATGGTAATCCTACAGCTTACAGAGTATATTCTATACCCCCATCAGTGAGGAAGTTTATTTGTAATCTAGATGGCACAGGCCAGACACATAATTTGATTATTATAACTGTTCATCCTTTTTAATGTGTTGGATGTCTGAAAACTCTAATTGGCAAGTATCTACTTAGAGCAAAGATAGTCAATCACACGGTGTTTTAAATAGGATTTGAGATAAAAAAAATTTAAGGTAGGAGATTTAGCCTCAAAACACGTATTTCCAAGATCTCTCGAAAACCAGGCAATCGGGGACCAGATGCCCGTGCAGCATGGTACCCTGGAGCGCTATAGCACCAGCCCGTCTCCTTTCAGGCATGCCTATCAGTCGTCCCTGACACCCACGCATTTCTCCCTTTTGTATTACCTCCTCGGCCCTTTTGGCATTCATTTCTTCATATCTGGACCGAAGTATTGCTGTTTGTATAAACAATGATAACTTTTCAACCAATCAAACGGATCCAAACAACACCCGTTTTCAAGACTAATAACTATTGAGTTCTTTAATCTTTTTTAAGTGTTAAGGAGTGTTTTTTAAAAATAAGATGACATCGCAATGGGAATAAGTGAACTTTTGGTCAATATTATTTTCTATATGACTTCATTTAGGTTAGTAAGAATTTATTGAACATCCATGGAGCCCTGGGGATACAGACATCCTTCTTCAAGTACCTTACAGACGTTCTCTGCCTGTGTCAGTTAGCTGCCAACAAACCAGTGTTAGGGCTGTGGATTTGGGATTGGGTAGATTGAAATTTATTAAATAAAAAAGAGTTGAAAGTATTCAACTTTATTTATTTATTTATTTATTTATTTATTTTAAAGATTTTTTATTTATTTGTCTTTAGAGGGGAAGGGAAGGAGAGAGGGAGAGAAATATCAATGTATGGTTGACTCTCATGCGTCCCCTGCTGGGAACTGGCCTGCAACCCAGGCATGTGCCCTGACGGAATCGAACCGCGGTGGTTTGGTTTGCAGGCCTGCACTCAATCCACTGAGCTACACTAGCCAGGGCAAAAGTATTCAACTTTTTAAAAGCTAGCTATTTTATGTATTATTGAATTTTAGAGAGAGAGGAACATCAATTTCTTGTTCCACTTATTTATGCATTTGTTGGTTGATTCTTTATGTGTCCTGAGCAAGAATTGAACCTTCAACCTTGGCATATCAGGATGATGCTCTAACCAACTGAGCTACTTGGCCAGGGCCTAAAGCTATTTACTTCAAAATGTGTTAGTTCACAAATAAAGATAATACAGTTATCATCAAATTAAAGGAATCATAAATCTTTAAATTATATTCTTTTATTTTGAAAAATACCTGTTTTATGAGGAAGCATTTTTCTTCTTGGAATAAAAGAGAGTCCTTGAAAAGTAAGGTTCACTTGTTCTCTCACTGAGCATAGTAATAAAAAGTAGGTCATTGCTTTCCACACCAAATTAACTAAATATGTTAGCCTTGACCTTAAAAAAAAAAAGCACATTGTTAATGCTAAAATGACCATGGTGTTCTTCATTTATTCCTTAGTTGGGAAAGAGCTGTTTACATGTTCTTTGTCCTGATTTATTGCCTTCAGAATGCTTCATTGTTTCTTCTGCTTTCAAGAGAGCACAGAGATTTGCCAAATTCTGGTACCAACTTTCTTGGCTGTGGCCCTTATGTGGTATTTTGACTTTGGAATTCGTCAGGAGTCTGATCTAATTTTCTACAATCATGGCAACATAATGAAATAAACCCAGAATGAATAGATAAAGTTAAATCTGTTATATGAATCTGTTAAATGAAGTCTATCAATTTACTTTTTCACTCTAAAACTTCTCACCTTCCTTTCTAAATCCTGTGGTTCTTACAACCAATACCTCTTCTCTAAAAGACGGTACTGGTCTCTTAGGTAAGTAGAAACTTTATACTCACTGGTATTTCCCCATAGCCACAGGGATTTTTTTGAAGCCTCTAACAAAATCTGCACACATAAATAATTATTTTTACTCCTGAAGTTCACTCCGAATGGAACCCTAGTACCTTCTTATCCATTCAGTGAATTCCTGACTTTCTCACTTCCGCTTTCACCATTCCGCCAGCAGACTCAGGTTAGCTGAGGCCTCAGAGCCGATATACATGGCCAAATTCAACAAAGCCTCCTCAGTCTTTGTCTTCCTTGACCTTTCCACGGTGTTTGACCCTCTCCTTGAAACTTCTGTTCCCTTGCGTGACACGACAATCTCCTAGTTTTTCTTTCCCTTCTTACTTAGTTTTTCTTTTTTTCCACCAATTTCCCTTTTGCCTATCCCTTAAATAAAGTAAAACACCTTTTATTTGGGGACCTTTCATGTACTAACCTCTTCTTTGATGGACCTGCTACATACTTATAGCTAAAGGCACACTCCTAAGCCACTAGCTCTCAAAGCTGTATCTTTAGTTGAGATTTTTCTCTCTTGCCCCATATTTTTATGCCCAACCCCCGAATACACATACTTATGTGGACTACAGTACGTCAAATTCAACCCACATTTTTGCACTAAAGACTGACCTTTCTCTTTTACTCCTTATCCTGGGGAGGAATGTCTTTATATATGTAAAAACTCAAGCTGAGGCCTGAGACTAATCCTGATCAGCTCTTTCTTACTCTTGAGTTCATTCATTTACTCCAGGGAGGTGGAAAGCACTAACTTTCTGCTCCAATAGCCTGCTGTCCCCCGCACCTGCTGCCATCTTGGAATGCGCTCCCCAAGTCTTTCACCTTGCCAACCTAATTATTCTCAGGGTCTGACCTTGGGCTTTTCCCACCTTCACTGAAGATCTAGCCAATGATTTCTTAAGTTGTAAATCTGTTTTCATCACTCGAAACAAACAAACAAATAAACAAAAAGCCTTTCACAGGCTCATTACCTATAACAGAAGTTTTGGAACTTTTTTTTCTATAAAGGAAATATTAAAGGGAAGCCTACACAGATAAAAGCTAAGAAGATTTTGTTTCCCAGCAGGCGCTGAGGGGACTCTTACTTTGAAAATAACTGGCCTGCAATACCAAATACAGATTTGTCCATATGACAAACAAGGGCCTCCTTATCTTACCTTCCTGGCTTTTCATAGAGCTTTCTGGTGAAGGAGGCTTATTATCAAAACAAATTGCAATCTGAACCAATGGGATAATTAATGGGAGGAATTAGCTCTATATTTTCATATGCTTCTTTTTATGTTTCCATAAGCCTTAATTAAAAAGCTAAATTAGCAATGCTTCAAATTAGAACTTAGTAAGCATATATTTTAAATACTTCTACTATAAACACCTTCATTATTTTCTATAATTTTAATGAGATTCTGCTTTGAATACTTACCAGTTTTATTTTGCAGAACAGAGAGCCCAAAGAGGAAATTCAGATTTTTGTAGAGCATAGTTGCATAATAGAATTACCTCACTGCTTATCCTGTCTTTTTCTATGCTGGCCACCGATAACTTCCTAGGTGTAAAGCTTTGTTTGAAGACATTGAGTGTCTTTCCATGCCTCCCATCTGCTTCTCAGCCACCCTGCCCTCCTCTGTAACCCTGGCCCATAAAAGAAAAAATCCGAGTCTGCTAATAAGCAATCAACAAGGTAGAATTTTTAGTGAACTGAATCAAGCACAGCAGAGAAAAGGCTTCTGTTATCATCCAAGTCATCCATGGGAGATATGACAATTACATACTTTTTGCCTAATTTCTCACATTCAGTTGCAGAACCAAGTCTAAAATCTAGATCTCCAGGCTAATATTCATGCCATACCACATTATTGCTCATATTGAGTTCAACCAGTGATTTATTTGACTAACATCTGTGCTCCACATATAAATATAGTGCCTCAATATTTCACAGTTTCTACAGGCATATTTATTCACTCCACAAATATTTATTGAATACCTATTATGTGCTACAGATATAGCTATGAACAAAATGGACACGTTCCTTGCCTTCACAGGGCTTAAATTCTAATAAGGGGGGATAGACAGTAAATAAACTGACAAATCTATAATGTAATAATAGGTATTTAAAGCAGGATAAAAAGATGGAGTATTTTAGAAAATGACTTTGTGAATGAGTTGTTTGTGATTCTTTTTCAAGTGAAAATGGAATTGATATATTTTGGGGGAAGTATAAACAGAAGGTATGCTTTTATCCATCTTGACCCTTGGACTTAATTCAGTGTATTCACACACTCATGAACACACAAACACAAAGTGTGTTAGTGAGCTTGTGGTAAGAATGGCTTTTCTGATGAATTGTTAAAATGCTATTTTAAATACAGATGTAGCTCTTTTCATTGTGCGTGGTGCCATTTTACTTCAATTGGTTTCAAAGACATTGTCACCTGACAGTGTTAACACATCTAACTGTTGAGGCAAACTTTGAAAGGCCAGGAGATATAGAAAAAAATACTACAAAATGACTTTGCAAAACAGAAAATACACAGGGTCTGTAGCACGACCGTGAAGAAGCTTTCCTATCCCTGGGGAATTCCAGTGCGCTGCAAAGAGGTACGTTTCCTCTTATGCTCTCTCTCATCCTCTTTTATTAGGAGAGAAGATGATGGTGTTCATAACTCCTAACGGACACGGAGGCAAGTGGCAAATGTTTTCTCCGCACTCCCCACACTTTTTTCAAATGCCTGGGAATTTCCCTCTACAATTGAAAAAAAAGAACATCAAATTGATAATAGCTAGTATCAGGCCCTGACTATGTCCCAGGCACAAGGAAGTACTAATCACTAATAACTTCCTGGTATAGTACATATATGAAGTACTTTTTTCATGAGTTATTTCCTTTAATGAAAACAAAACCCTCATGAGTTAAACATTAACTTTTTCTTTTTTCTAAAGATTTTATTTATTTATTTTTAGAGACAGGGAAAGGAAGGAGAAAGAGAAGGAGAGAAACATCAATATGTGGTTGCCCCTCAAGTGCCCCCAACTGGAGACCTGGCCCACAACCCAGACATGTGCCCTGACTGAGAATCAAACCGGTAACCCTTTGGTTCGAAGGCCAGCACTTAATCCACTGAGACATACTACCCAGAGGATTTAAACATTATTATGTTCATGTCGCAGGTAGGAGTCCTAAAGAGGTTAAACATCTTGCTCAAGGTTATACATGTACTCAGGGGAGCCAGACATGGATTCTAGCAAGTGGACTTAGTGACTCAAGTCTTTTTAAAAAAATTCTCATCTGAGAATATGTTTTTATTGATTTGAGAGAGAGGGAAGAAAGTGGGGGAGAGAGAGAGATAGAGAGAGACAGACAGACATTGATGTGAGAGAGAAACATCGATCAGTTGCCCCCCATATGTGTCCCAACTTGATATAAAACACACAACCTAGGTATGTGCCTTGGCTGGGAATTGAACCCACAACCTTTTGGTGTTCAGGATGCTCCAACCAACTGAGCCACCCAAACAGAACAGTCTCAAATCTTAAACACAGCCATCTGAATGAGTCTTTTATTTCTTAAAAATGTACTTCTGGATCAGCTTCTAAGTGGAAAGTCAGGAAAAAAAAAAGAACTCTATGAAGTACGTGGCACAGAAGGTCTGAGGGAAGTCATTGGTCATGATCAGGAGGAAAGCAGTCTAGCACGGTGAAAGAACGTTGTTCTTCTAAGTATCTCTCTACCCTTCCAGAGAACTAGAACATAACAGCACAGATTGATATAAACTGAAACCTCGGAGAAAATTAGATAATTTTTTCCTTGCAGGAGATTTTTTAGACAAGTACCTTCAGCAGAGCGTTTATAGATTGTGTTTGGAAAAACCAGGGGAAAGCCTTACAAGTATCAACCAGAATTAAAAGGGTACTTGTGGTTGGTGGGTATGTGAACTATATAGCATGACTTTCTGGGCCTTGCTTCTTCTTTCTTCTGGGGCTTCTAGGAGTGAAATTATTCCCATTTGTAAGCATTTCTCTGATGATGCATTCATTAACTCAACCAATACTTAGTGCATGCCTGCTTTACACCAAACGTGGAACTACACGTTTGGAATACATAAAAATCAAAGAGCGAATTCTCAATTTAGAAGAGCTTATGGAATGTTCCTTCTTCCTATAATCATTTAACACCATGAGAGTAAAAATTGTATGTGATGTATACTTGCTTCAGGCTTACAACCACAAACAAGGGAAAATATCTCGCTGAGCTTATGCACTGGGCATTCTAATGAGGAGACAGGAGATACGTAAACAAATACAGATAAATTCTGAGTATTGCTCTGATGGATTAAGTAGGGGCTATGAAAGAGGACAATGGAAGGTCCCTTTTTGGAAGGGAGATCAAGAAAACCTCTCCAAAGGGGGGACGTATAAGCTGAGATGGGAAAATGAGTTGGGGACAGTCTTGAAAAAGGCAGTCAGAAAGAAAGGGATGTTCCACAAAATAACAGGCTTACAATCTTCAAAAGTGTCAAAGTCATAAAAGTCAGGAAAAGAGCGAGGAACTGCTTCACACTGAAGAAAACTAACAAGACACGACAACTTAATACATACAGTATGTGATCCTGGATCAATCTGTTGGCTATAAAAGATGTTATTGCATCGATTAAAACTTCAGTTGGAACTTGGCAATTAGATGGCAGTAATGTGTGAGTGCTTCTGAGTAGAACGGTTGGATACTGGTCTGTGCAGGACACTGTCGTCGTTTCTAGGAAAGATTCGCCAGCGTGTTCAGGGGTGACTGGGCATGTTAGCAAGTTACCCTCCAACCGTTCAGTGGGGGTTTGAGGGGAGATTTTTGTATGTACTTGCAACTCTTCTGTGGGAATAAGTTTCTTTCAAAATAAGAAAACCTAAGTAAATAAAAGGGTACAGATGAAGCTAGGAAAAAGAAAAGTCCAGACAAAGGAAATGAGACACTTTACGTGGGAAGCAGAAGATATAGGGGGAGGGGGATTAAGTAGCTTTAGGTAGATTTTAAAAAACTTATTTGCAGAGACAAAACAACACGTTTCAAAGACTTATTCCTATGGTTTCCGTTGTACTTTCTTGTTTCCAAGACAATGAGGTGAGCATTAAATAGACTGGAGATGCAGGAGGAGGCAAGAGGAAAACAATTCTCAAATTTTACCAGGTAGTCAAGATACTAAGGGACAAATTGTATTTGCAGAATACTCTCCAAAGACTAATATATCAAGATAAAATCATAGGCTACACATTTTATACTTGCGAGAATGTTATTTTCCAACAGTAAATTGAGACACTGGGGATGGTGAAGTTGTTATAAACAAGCACTTCGAAACTTCAATTAAAAGCCTTTATTGAAAATGTTTGTCACGACAATACCCCACTTAGTGTTTCAGTGAAGTCATTGCTGAGGTCAATATCTGTGGAAAAATGATGTAATTTTTGTTTCAGTTCAAAAATGACAGAAATAGATTTTCACTAATGATTACTTCCTTATTTTAACAAGGTACTTTTTAGTATTGTCACCCTAAGATGCTGACACCTCATTACTTGGCAAATTTATATGGTTTTCACACCTCTGAGGTATAGAATGAAGACTTTATGAATCTCTAACTCACTCAGTTTCATTCTTTATATGATTGATTGAAAATTAACTCATGAGGAATCACTAACAATGTGATTGAAAACATGGTCAGCTTCTAGGTTGTTAAAAGAATTCAGTATATACACACACGCGCATACATGCACACATGCCCTAGCACACACATGTGTGCACACACATACGAACGCCATGTTTTCATCGAGTGTGGACATAGAAAAGACAAGGGAGTAACAGGATCAACCTTTCTGTTTTATGCTTATAGTAAGTGAGTCTCTAGTCAGAATATTGTTCAAAGAACATTGGAATATGCCCACCTTACTCCACAATTCTGCCTTGTGCCTATCTGCTGGGGAAATGGCTCCTATAAGGGGCCAGAGGGGAGCACTGTTTGCGAATCTCTGGTTTTCGTCCCTCCTTTCTTTGATGCAACCTCGATCCAATTCTTTCTCCGATACTTAATCCTCTATATCCCTGCTTCTCAGGGTGAGGTCCCTGAAGCAGCAGGGTCACCTTGGAGCTTGTTTAAAATTCGAAATGCAAGGTCCACCCCTAGACCTGCTAAATCAGAATCTGCGCTTTCTAAAAATTCATGTTTATTCTATTACAGTTGTCCCAGGTTTCCCCCCTTTGTCCTCCTTTGCTCAGCCCCCACCCCCGCAGTCAGTCCCCACACTGTTGTCCATGTCCATGGGTCATTCATACATATTCTTTGACTAGTCTCTTCCCACTCTTTCTACCATCCCTTCCCCCTTTTTAACCACAAGTGATATATGTACTTTCCAGTTTTAAACTCTGCTCTACATTCAAACATGCACTGAGTTTCCCTAACTTGCAAAACTATCATCAGACCTTACCCCTGTTTTTTTTGCTGTAATTATGTCTTTCCTTTCTGTTCATGGCCACTTCATGCTGCTCTGCTTTCCACTCCATAGCACCCTGGAATCTGGCTTCATGTCCATCTGTAATGCACGCATGAAAGTCATTACCCCTCAGCATCCTTTCACCTTATCTCACCTGACACCCACCACCTCCCCCTTCTCAGATCATGGGGTTTACATCCCTCCCCCAGGGGGCAGCGGACCCTGGTTAAGTCAGATAGTTGATCCCATTCTTCCTGGCCAAAGTGATTGGTACCTGCCACGGGACGGGCTTGTGACCAGACTTGTTTGGGACTTCTGGGGAGGGAGACTTTTTACTTTTACTTCTGTGGGGTTTCAGGATGACAGGATATAAGTTCGGGAGCTTCTCCTTCAATCCTTCCTTTTTAGACCCAGTTAGAAGTGACCTCTGCCCTGGACCCCTTGCTCTTGTCCTCTTCCTGCTGTGTGTTCTTCCCATTGGTCAAGGCATCGTTAGGGCCATGGGAATGGACCAGGCAGAGCCCATGACACCTCCTTAGCCAGGGACCCAGGACTCTGGGATTCTCTGTCCAGTTGACCACATGCCTTCTTCCAAGCCTCCTGCATTTCTTGGGCTGCTCCTGAAGTGCTTCTCGCTGCTGCTGGTGTGTGTGCTTATTGGCCTGAGGGGTGACTACAGGAAGCTGATGTGGACAAAGCATGTTCCTGTCGGCCGTGTGTTCACACATGTCTGTGAGAATCCCCTCATGGCAAGGCGGAGTTGAGGTGAAAAGAGAGCAGCCACCAACAGCCATCACCGTTCACTGTTGGTAGCAGATGAGACTTATTCCCCCCATCTGTGCTCTGGAATGTCACCAATGACTTTACATTGCCACAGCTTTTCCTCTGTTTGCATGTTCTCTGAGCACTACTGACTTCCTTAAAACTTAGAAAACTCAGTTCTCAACTGAGTGAACCTGAGAGCCACCCTAGATTCTTCCCACGCCCTCAGGTCTCCTCACCCTCGGGACCGTTCAGTTATAAATTGGTTGTAATCAGCAATTTCTTTCATCCCTCACTGTAAATGGCCTGGGTTACTTCAGTAGATTTCAAACTAGTGTGAAGTGCATTTTCTATGTAATCAAAAAATGAACTTCTAACAGGAAATCAAGTATACCTATTTTTCTACTCATTAATCATCAGTGCTTCCTCTTCACCTATGGAATACACACAGTCTTTTGATGGCTTACAAATCCTTCATACTCTGTCCCTTGATTACATGTCCAGACTACTCCATTAATTAACGCCATATTTATTGTCTACTTTGTGGTAGGCGGGATTATAGGCAGTGAGGATGCTGCAGTGAACAAGACAGGTGCCTGCTTTGGAAGAACCACTAAGGACAAATTGTTAGTAAACGAATAAACAGAGAAGCCAATAAGGGAAACTTAAAAAAATATTAATAACGTCTGTTCACAGAATGAAACTGGGGCTGTTTGCCAGAGAGTGGCCAGGTGGCTCAATTGAGCTGTATGGTTTGAAAAACTCTTCTAGGGATGTGATGTTTAAGCGGAGACTTGAATGGCTAGAACACATGCATGCAGTGCCGCCAAGTAAGCCTTCCGAACGGGCCTCACGGAGCATGCAAAGGCCCTGAAGGAAGAACTACTGCCCACCCTTTGGTTCACACTGTGTACCTCAACTCAGCCTCACAGTCCCTTAAGCATGCCAGGTCATTACAAGCCTCCGTGGCTTTGTGAGCACAGGTCTATCTGCCATGGATGCCCTGACTTTCATTCTATCCAGCCTTACTGCTCACCTTTGCCAGCCCCTTGCCAAGCAGGTGGAGGTGCTCCCTCCCCTTTCCTTGCATGGATTTCCGCTATAATAATCCTATTATGGTATTGAAATTCTCTTAAAGGCAGAGAACATGTTGCATCACCCTGTTTTTCAATAGCCTTGCATATGCTAAACGCGCAATGAATATTTATTTAAATGGATGAAGGAAATGTTCTTTTGAAACTCTTTCATCTATTTAAATTCCCATGCTACTTTGTTCTGAATCTTTTCACATATCCTGTAACTTCCTTGATATTCTCTTTTGTGGGCTTTTTCTATTTTTCTCTGCATATAGTCTTTAGGATTCTCTAGGGTTGAAGATTTATTCACAGCTTTCTAGTTCAGACCCCTTGAATTTCCAGAACTTCAACAGCCACTTCCGTGTTTGTTCATTAAAAAATTTTTGTTTTCAATAAGATGCTAATGTTTCCTTTAAAAATTCTTTATTCATTTTAATTCAGTTGCCTTTCAGTTTCTTGTTTCCTTCCTTGTCCTTAAGATCTTAAACATTATTGACAAAGACAGCAGGCAAAAAAATCTAAGTCAGTATATATTTTTAAGGAATCCCTGGTATCTACCTACATGTGTGACAACTGTCAACTATCTTTGAGTTAGACATGCTAAGTGTTTTATAAATATAGTTCTTTAACCTTCCCAGTGGTCTTAGAAAGTAGGTACTTTTATTATTTCCATTTTTCAGGTGGGACAAATGAGGGTTGGAGAGAGTGGGAATTGGCAGTCAGCTAACAGCAGTGCGGGAGCCTGGGCTCTGACCCGCATCTGTGTTATGTAGGGTGTGACGGGGGACACCGGATGTGGCTTAAACATTAAACACTTCACGGTGAGTCTGTACCTCCTCAACTTGTCATTCTGCAGATCGTTTCAAGTAAAGCTAGGAATGTAGCAGGTCTGAAATTCCTGCAAACTTTTAGTAATTGGGATTTGAATCCAGCCTTTTACTATCTTGTTTGGTTGAATAAACAAGCAGATATATATAATTTTTATATATATAAATTAAATAAATTAATTTAAATAATAAATAAATCTCTATTTTATATACACACACACACACACACACACACACACACACAAAATTCTTTCTGAATCCAGCCACAACACTTGTGTATCTTGCACAGATTGAGACATGTTCACTACTGGAAAGGGCAAGAATAGGCCTCAGGTAGCAGCTCGGTATAATTTTTGCTCTATAATGTAGAGGTGGAAATATGGAATTCATGGAGGCTGTTAAGAGAGGCACATTTTGCACATCAAACAAAGCTGTAATCAGTCTTCAGGTACAATGAATGGCTTATTTTAGTCAACGTTTCTGAGATTAAATATGCTTCTCCCTGCGAGCTGTACTGAAACGTGACAGGGATCCGACCCCTTGGCTGATGAAGTACTTAGCACTGAAATCACTTCACGGTTTCCTCCCCTGCAGTTGGGACAGGGCCTAGGTGGGGGCAGCCCAACCGCCATCCTGGGAGGGGAAAGGCAGGGGACGTCTGATGGCTGGAGAAATTCAGCTACAGGGCAGAAACCCACCCACAGGTAGGGCGCATCCCACCCCCGCCTCAGCAGGAGGGTAAACAGAACCCTGTGACCCAACAGCAGGCAGCGCACAGACACTGCCAAACTAGGTTTCTGAGGAAACAGCTTAGGTCCGTTGTTTTTCCTGTTTTACCCTGGGAATTAAAAATCGTTGAGTCTCTAGTGACGAATGCTTATGACTAAATGTCAGGTCACGTTTGGCCCACACTGGATGTGAGGAGCGTTGTGACGTGGTGTGCTGTTGCAGGCTGCGGAGAGGAGCTCGCTGAGTCATCGTGTCTTTGCGGGATGAGGGATGCTGCGAGCCGTGATCGCCGCCAGCGTTAGTGCCGACCTCCTTCAGTAGAGCTGCGCCTGGGTGTAAGGGACTATGTTGGGGAGCTGGAGAGCGTATTTGGGAGAGCTGAGACTCTGGAGGTAGGCCACCTGGATTGGAATCCTGTCTCTGTGACTTAGTAGCTATGTGGCCTTGGATGAGAAATGCACTACCTCCGTTTCTTCAACTATAAAATGAAGGTGTTAGAAATACTCATTATAGAATATTGGGAAGATCAGAATAAAAGAGTCATGCGCAGAAGAAAAAGGGCTTCATGTACCATTTGGCCCTGAGTGATACCCAATACGCGTTACTTCTCTGCAGTTGTATTCCTAAGTAAAATGTCAGCAAGCTGGCTTTGCCCCGGGAGACATTTGATAGTGGTGAAGAAGATGACCACCTCATTCCCCGTGCAGTGAGCACCTACTACACATTAACCATGGGATGTACCAGGGCACGAGGAGAAGGGGGCTGGACTCAGTGCGTGTGTCCCCACCACCGAGACACGTTTGGTATCACCTGTCTTCTTATGGCTTACACTTTTCCTCTCGTCAGCAAGGCCATCAGCTAACCCCCTGATTTTTGAGCAACGGCAGTTGTCTCTGCCTCCCCTGGCAGGAGATGAGGCCAGGACTGATGGGAACCTTCAGCTCGCCTCCAGTTCCAGGTTTAATCTGGCTGCACCTGTAGAGGCTCAGGCTTGCCCAGTGGCTGCCCCAAGGGTCCAGGCCACACATTTTGGAGGTATGGGAGCTAAGGCCCTGTGGGGTGACTTGACTCAGGAAAGAGAGAAGAGGGGAATAAATAGATTCATTATTCACCTTTCTTTTTTTTAGATGGCCTGGTCTGATTCATAACAAATCATATGGTATTTGCTTCACTCTTTTTCTACAATCATTTTACTTTCTCTTTCACTGTAGCTTCCTTGAGATTATGCTTCCCAATTAAATGTTGGTAGGTTACCTTTGCCTTGGGCACTGTATCTGAGAATCTAGGGCCCAGAGGCAAGAAACACCATTTTTTCATAATAAGCTGATGTTTATGATGTTATGTGTATGTTAATAAACATAAACAGCTTAACAATAATTTTAAAATAATGTGGTCATGGCTATTCTATTGCCATGACAACACAGAAACGTATTCCTCAAAAAGGAAGGAAATGGCAGGTAGATTTCCCTGAGAAGGAGACTTTGTAGAAGAATGAGTAGTTTTTGAAGATGAATAAAGATGGGAAAGAAAGACAGAAAGAACAAATTGAGCCAGGACGAAGTTGTATGAACAAGTGCAAACTTGCATACGAGGACTAAGGGGGCCCGTGTGACGAGAGTAGAGGGCGTGTGGAGGGAACGGCTCCAATGAGCAGGAAGTGTGTGCTGATTCAGACTTTGAAGTGTCCTGGATGCCACACTGAGGAGGAACTTCGGCATTACACTCTATGTAAAAAGGAGCTCTCGAAACCTTTGAGCAGGGAGGTGATATGATCAGAATGTAAGTTATTGTTGGCATAAAGTATTAAGGAAATTTTTCTCCAAGGTCCAAGACAGAAATCATAAAATATTCCTTGCTTCAAAAAATATAGCTGATTTTGCTTTGTAACACTTTTTTATTTGTGCTTAAGAAAACAATGAAATATTTAAAAAAACTAATATAAGATGTTGAAGGCCAGTAGCCTACTTAGGTGCCACTTACTACAGCCCACGGGTGGCCATAAACACCTAATCTAAAAAGGGGAGGGACTATGAAATGAAGGACAAACACCAGAACTATTTGGCGGCAGTATCAGGAGCACTTGTGGAGTGAGAGAGAGGAGTTGATGATGCTCAGATGGTAGCGACACAACGGACTGAATGATGGTATGATTACCAAGATGGAGGCCAAGAAGGAAGACACAATTTGGGAAAAGAAGCTGATTTTATAGTAACACAGTTAAGTTTCCTAATGACCATGTAGGTACTAGCTCCTAGAAATATTTGAAAATATAAGTTCAGGCATAAAGAATGTTGCTAATCTATGGGGAAAGTTGACTGCAGACATTCACTGGTAATAGATTCCAAGGCTTTTTAGAATAGTCAAATTTGTAAATCAGTTTAGCATGTTATCCAAGCCTCCATTTACCCCACCCTCCCAGCTAATGCTTTAAACTGCAATGGAAAGCTCTAATAAGCTTGAATAAGGCTGATGAATTGTATGATTGAGATGCAAATTCTCTAAGTCTTTAGGTTCACTGTCATCTGAGCATCTGGGTCCTTCATAGAACACAGGAGCCAGATACAGGCCTCAAAAAAAGAGCAAGTTACTATGTTTTTGAGAACTTAAGGGTCCTTTATGAATATTCAAAATTGAGATGATTAAGAGTTATTTATAAATGTAAAAGACATTCATGTTCAGATGATGAATGAAGGCAAAATAAACCAGGAAGAGTTTACAGAATGAAAATATTTATTAGGGATGGAAGGAAACCTCGTAAACATTTATATTTAAGCAATGTGTGTCAATTTTATAAACAGCAATTAACGTCTATTAAGACATTGTAATAACATGCCAGACATCTTTGTAGGAACATTCCATGTGTTAACTCTCTTCAGCTTTGCAAACTTCTAATGATAAAGTGTTATTGCCATCACTTTTGGTCACAGGAGGGTCCGAGATCACATGGATTACGAGCCCGGTTTGGAACAGGCAGTGCTGGGCCTGCCCCTGCCTCTACCCATTATGTCATTTCACCTCCCTCGGTATCTAAGAAAGCACGGATCTTATTCACATTTGCCTAGCTATTTATAATTACTGATACGTGACTTCACATTGACACAGAACAAACCTCTAATTCAGAAAATACAATTATTATTAAGGAAACTGAGGCTGAGAAGTTTGTTTCTGATAAGGTCACACAGCTTTTTCACAGCTGACCTTGCAGGCAAGTACTATCAAGGCTAGAGAGTGTTTACTTCTTACAAGAGAAAGTGAAAAATCCAAAGGTACGAGAATACAATCTAGGAAGTGTGATTTTTACTTCCTAGATTTGCAATGAGCTCCAGCAGCTTCCTTGGGGTCTGTTCCCTGGGGGAGAGAGCCCCACGTGCCAGACTCATCTGTTGAACACGGTTTACCCCCACAGCTTACCAGAGGCATAGGATACATGTGTTCTGTGGGGTCGAAGTGGAGGAGAAAGTGCCGCAAGTCCTTTTACCCAGAGCCCACTGAGACTCGGCGGCAACCTCTTTGCCCCTCACTGCCCTGTGTAACCCGGCCTCAGGCATGTTTAGAAAATGGGCCCATATTCTCTTTAATGCTCCAAGGAGGTTTTCTTGGTCTCTTTGTATGAACACAAAAGGAATTGATGACCCTTCTTCATAAAATGAGCTTAACTAACATTGTACCCTTAATGTTTTTATGGTTTAGTTATTGACAGACAATTATAGAAGAAGATGGTGGTTCACTCATTTCTGCAACAAATGTATACAGTCAGTAAATTGTAGGCTTTAGGAGAATGGACTCTGGAGCCAGCCTCAGTTCAAATCCTGACTCTGCTCTTTGCTGGCTGTGAGATCGATCAATGCCACAGTTTCCTTAACTGTAAATTGAGGCTAATCACAGCACCCAGCTCATGGGTCATTATGGAGATGAGATGCCTGGCACGGGCATGCTATGTAAGCATTATTATATTACTGAGCACCAGACACTGCTGCAGGGACTGGAAGAAGATCATAATCAAAGTAGACAAAAACCCTGACTTTGCATGGCCTAAATTCAGTGATTGTAGTCAGGCACACAGATAGCAAACAAGCATCAAGTTCAGTATGCATTATGATTTCAAGTTGGGATCTAAATTGCATTATGGCTGTACATATTCATATGTTTAACTATATAACACTTTGTGTTCACTAACACTCTACCGTTTTCAAGCACCTTCCACATCTCTTATGATCATTGCAATTATTCATTGGCCCAGAACTTATTCAGCACATAATATTTTGAATCCTGCCCCAAATCCTGAAAGGTAAGGAACTGAAACTCACACTTGTTCTCTAACATGGTAAATGGGGGAGGTAAAATGCAAACCTCCATTTGTCTCTCTATGAAGTCAATGTCTGGTAACTGTACTCTGCTGCCTCACAGCCCAAGACGTGGTGGGATGGGAATTATATCCATTTCCAGCTAAGGAACTTGTGGCTCAGATTAACTACCTTGAGTCATGGTCGTATTACACAGGAAGTGGAAGAGCTGGGATGTGAATCCAGATGTTTGGATTTCTATGCCAGTGTTTTATCTACTATAGCAAAATTGTCAAATTCCACAAATATTTGAAGAATTGTCAGAAATGCCATCCACTCCTTCAAACCACTTTCACACCTTTATTGCTATTATTCATACATTCCTTGAGCTCAAACCACGTATACTTTTAAAAATCCTTATGAACTGTGTAAGTCAATTTTTTGGGACTGGGAATGCAACCTCTCAAACAAATAATATTCAAAATAGTGGTTAGGCTCTTAGACCACCCCACGAAAGTCTCCTTAACATTCAGGAGCTTGGAAACACGATGTTAATAGAAGCCACTAGACACCGGTGATCTGCTGGTTACTCTGGATCCAGGTCGGGAGAGTTTCCTGTCGAGGGCAATCTGAGAGCCCTGGGGACAGTGCCCAGTTGGGAAAGGAAAGATGGAGGGCGACTGTGGGGGAGAGTCGCCCTGTCATCCAGCAGGTCTTCTGTTAGTCAGGGAAAGCCTGCATTTTCATCTCCCGGAAAAAGCCATAACAGCATGAGCATAGATGATTTTTCTGTGACAGTAGTCATATTCTCTATAGTTTTTAATTGTTGAAAAAATAGCACGACAGTCTATTATTCAGACAGGGATCTGTCCATCCCCCAACGCCACTTCACAGTCCCCCCCGAATAGATTATGTGTGAGAAGAATCTTTGAAAATTACTCGCAGATCTAGTATTTCTCCGATACACCCACATTCTCAGTGGTGTTGGGAAAGTTGGTCAGGAGAGAGACAAATAGGCAAATCGATATTAGCAGCATGAATATAAAAGGAAATTGTGTGGTGACACCACAAACTTTCCTCCTAAGACCATTAAATGGTCCAGAAATATTCTTTTATATTATGTGGTTTACAGGCAAATGTACCCAGACGAGCTCCAGAGCTCTTTCAGATTTCAGAACTTTTACTTTCGTCTCCCCACCAGTGAATATGAAAGGGACTTTTCTCTGTTGAATTTCTTCTTTGGAATCCTGAAGCATTTCCCTAAAGTGTTTTTGATCCTCAAATGCTTTTTTGAAAATTATTTTTTCCTTTTTACTAAATGGTTCCCTCTAACTACTTATACAAAACATTTATTTAAAAATATGTGGTATTATTATGTCCAGAGTGTTGGAACATGGATTGTTCCAGAAATAAGATTATATTAAATGGCATTATGGTAAAGTAGAAAAAACAGTGAACTAAAAGCCCGGGACCCAGGGTCCAGCCTGGTTCACCCACTAAATCCTTTGAGTCTCATTTGGTTGCAGGGCCTGCAGCATTGTTGTGTGTTATATAAATAAACAATATACGGATTTGCAAAATGAAGGTAGTCTGAACCCGAGAAATTCTAAGTGACCTTTTTTATGGTAAGAGTCTCTCTTTAGACTGTACCTTACCACCTTTCTAATAACTTTCATGATACCTAGGAGTGTGTCATTAAAATGTGGTTCATTAAGGCCTTGCCTAGATAATGAGGAAATGATTTAACCGTCTGCAAAAATGGAGGGAATAGGAGCAAATCTATTTAATAAATTTTGACATCTATTTTATAGTCAAAAATAATAGAGCAAAAAATGTTTTTATAATAGCACCAAAATTCTCTAAGGTATCTCCAAGAAGCTAATGCTTTAAAGTGCAAAAGAAAGTGCAGAATAATTTAATTACACAGAATAATTAATGTAATAGCTCTCTGAATTTAGTCTGAAATGTATTTGATATTTTGTCTTCCTTAGATATATTGAAATTTCCTGTGCCATGTCCAATTTAAAGTGCTTTATTGATCATGCATAAACCTAAAACATGGATTTGCATCTGTAAAATGTAAAATTTCCACTTCGTCCATTATTGAAAACTTAATCACTCAATTTCACATGCAAATTATCCCTGTAAGTGTGAAGAAACATATATGTAGAACAGCATTTAAAATTCCACCAGAGGAACCTTAATGACTTAAAAGAGTTAATATACGTCCAAATTGAGATAAATTATTTTCTTTATACTGGCAGCTTCAGTTCTTAGGATGACTACCTTAAATTATCAGCTTGAAATGTAGGGTGGCACATTACTTTAATCACTTGTGCAAAGGGTTACTTAATTCCATTTCCCAGAAATTCAGTGAAATCTGCAGGCCTGTATTAAATATGACATTCATAACTTAAAACTCTTATTTTAGAAATTTACAAATTTCTTCTGAACTATGAAGGGAAGAAACCACTGCCACAGTATTCCAGTTAATTTTTTTAAATAGAAATGGTTGTCTGGAATTGTGTCTGGTCTCTACCTTAAGTATCACCTTAGGAGACGGCCCATGAGATAAAACTGGGGAGAGATGAGCAACCGTGCCTCTTTTATGAGGGAAGTTATCACTAATAATCTCAAAACAAGTACATTTTAGCAAAATTCTCATCTATTCCTGAAGAAATATTTATTGGTGTATTTTCTAGTGATAAGGACCTCACTCCCTCTTTCGTTCTTTTGCTTTTTGAGCAACTTTGAACAAAGATATGAATATCGATTCCACTAAAATTGAGTAAACAAAGTGGGAAATTTTCCGTTCATACACTTAAACTGTGTTCGACACACATCTGCTGTATCCCAGACACCGTTCTGGCAGCTGGGAAAATAATGACGAAGACACGCAACCCTCGGCTCCCGCCTTGTGGAGCTCACCTCACCAACACATAGGGATCATTCACAAAAATCATCATGGCATTGACAACTTTGTGTAAATTCTCAAAGGAAGGCTTTCCTGCGGGTGGGCAAGATATAAAGGGAAAGAGCAGAGAGATTATTCCACTTAGAGGAAATGTACAAAGACTCTTCGGTAGAAGAAGAATACTTGGAAAATTTCAGGAACTGCAAGAGGTTTCCTCTGGAGAGGAGCTAATTATTGAGAATGGGCAGATAGGGAGGGGGTTAAGGACCATGAAGGACCTTACTGCCAATTAGGGATTTTAGCTTTACCCTGACAGCAGGGGAAAGCTACTTGAGAATTTTAAGGTGGGGCATTATATTTACATATTGGAAAAAATTCATATTCGACACAAAGAATGGATTTAAGAACATTAAAAGTGGGTAAGGAGAGGCCAGTTAGGCTATTATTTAATTCCAAGAGAGGGATGTGGGTAGTTTGGAGCAGGGCAGTGACAGTGAATGTGGAGAGAGGACTACGGGATTAGTTACATTTAGGAGGTAAACCTGACAGGTAACACGACTTCCTAGCTGACCGTGGGTGCGTGTGGCCATGTGTTTAGTTTGGGCTGAAGACTTATGTGCAAAAAGAACGTGTGTTGATTCTGGGCACACTCTGTACTTACCTATATGAAATTTATCAGGCTCTCCCTCTACCAGGACAATGGGCAGTGTTCCAAATAGAGGCTTCTCTGAAGGTCTAAAGCCCTGAGTGATTAACATAAGCAAAGCTCCTCTGCATGCCCTCCTACAAGTCCTCAGGCAGAGTGAGCAAGAAAGAAACTTTTGTCATGGTAAGTCTGAGGTTTTAGAGTTGTTTCTGTTCTGCAGTATAATCTAGGTCATTCTGACTCACTTAAGTGTTAAAATGTGCTGAGAGATCGAGAAAGATGAAGCTTGGAAAAAATCCATTGACTGTAAGGAGAGCTGGATGGAAGCAGAAGTCAGGTAGAAAGGGCTAAGGAGCAAGCAGATAAGGAACCTGACAGCAAGTGTGTAGAGAGAGATTCTGTCAAAAGCTTATCAATGATGGGGAGCGAAGGTTGTCATGGTTGCTGGAGAATGATGTAAAGGCTTGTTGTTCTTGTAAAATGGGGGAGACTTGAGGGATGTGTGAGTAAGGATGGATTCCAATGAGAGAAAAGGATAGAATAGAAAAGAAAATACAAAAGAAAATAAGTGATGATCGATGTTGAGTGTTTCCTGAAAAGGCAGAAGTGATCTGCAATGAGGACGACTGACAGGACCAGGCAAATTTTGACTAATCGGTAATTCTTGGTTCTTTAAAAAGAGAACCATTTATTGGGACAAAGACAAGTAAACTAATTTAAAACATAACTAAATAAAGAAGTATCCTGCAAATAAGTAAATCAGAGACAGTGATGAAACCTTGGTCATATATAATTTACCCCAGTCTTTTTTTGTTTCCAAAGCTATCTATCTGCAGTAAAGGATGTGCTCTTACTTCATCCCCTTCCGAGTGAGATTTTTTTTACATTTAGAACCAGCCTTTTGCAAAACTCTAAGTCATCATCTTTTAATGTGGGTCACATTAATTAGGCTCTTTCATGTCGCAAGAAATACAATGATGAGGATGTTGAAAGGACAGAGAACAAAGTAAGGGAGCACAGGAAGTCACTGTGACATTTGTATAGTCAGAAAGAACTCAGACATGGTTTAGGGT
>PVKM010009957.1:0-35814 GCA_004027735.1 Carollia perspicillata | reverse complement strand
AGCCCTCCCCAACAAAAAGTACTACTTTTTCGTGAGTATTGTTTTTTGAGGTACCAACCCAGATAAATGCCATGAAGATTGTACAATACTCATGATTGTTTCATTTTCTGAAAGAAAGTTCATGAAATGAATGCTGCTATAAATGCAACAGTGACATTTCAGAAAGAATGGGTGCTTTCATGTTGGCTATGAATCTTGGAATTTCTCTTTATCGCAATATAACAAATCACTTTGTGCCTATTTTCTAAACTTTCAAAATGAAGATCTTTTACTTGATTTCTTTGTAATGACATCCTATTATATGACATATTTAAATATCATGAAACAGTTTATTGACAAACAGACTTCTGGGAACTGAGGTACTTAAAATGCATCACAATCAGAAATCATGGTTTTGGGGTGATTTTAAAATTCTCAGAAGAATTTTTTCTTTGCATTCTTGATGCAACTATGACTCTAGTACAGTTTTGTAAAATATATCATGACTTTCTTTTTAACCAGGAAAGTAATAGAAAACAAAGTGTCAAATGTAGGATAAAATTTTATAAATTTAATGACCATGGCAGCAGAATGATTTTTACTCGTTCCCTGCCACAATGGCCTCCCTGCTGTTCTTGAACAAGTCAAGCATGCCCTCATCCTGGCTTCTCCCTCTGTCTGAAAAGCTCTTCCCGAAGATCATGTGCTTAGCTAACTCCCTCACTCCTCATGCCTTTGTTCACGACACCTTCTCAGTGAGGCCTGCCTGCACCTGTTTACAGTGGGCCCCATTCTCCTCACCTGTGGTGGTCCTGATCTCCCTACCTTTATTTTTTTCCTTTTTTGCTAATGCATATTATCACCTTTAAAATAGTAAATAAGTTATTTTTTATGTATGTTGTTTATTTTATTTCTGCTTTAAGTACCATGAGGGTAGAATATATTTTGTTCACCGATATTTCACAGGGTTCAGAAACATGACTGACATGTAGTAGACAATTGATACGTATTTATTAAATTAAGGAGAAAAGGAAGAAAGGAGTAAATAGGCAAAGTGACTTTCACTTTTGTGTATTTAATGATTACAGAGCTAGCAACTGTGGCTACTCAGGTGTCTGAAAGTTTTAACTGACAAAGTTTTGGAATAGATATCATGAAAATGGTAAGAAAGTAGCCTTGTTTGCTGGCGAACTGCTCTGAGTTGTCTCTACTGCATGTAATCCTGTGCAGCAGGCCTGCCTTGATGGGTCATGGGAACATTGATAATGTAAAGATAGGACTAACAACATGAACATATTTAGATTTTATTGCATGGAGTTACATTGTCTGGGGCAATTGATGCCAATTATGGAAAATGTGGACTGGGCTCCTAGTGAAGTTCTTAAGCTAACACTTACATGTATGGCTGATAATGGTAGTAGTCCTTTGTGCAGAATATGCGGTTCAAATACTCTTATTACTTGTGCTAGTAATTATACTAATTCCCTTTTTCTATATGAAATCAAAATTACATGTATGGCTTTATTACCTTTCAAAAGCTAGAGGAGACTTAAGACATCAGTATAGAGATAATTAACCAGTTTTGTGTCTCAGACCCTTTGGCCAATCTAATAGAAGCTATGTACCATCTTTCTCCCGAAAATGCATACTTGCATACACACACCAAAGGCTGAGTGGGATCAAGGAAGGCTGTTGACAGACAGAGCCCGTGACTGAGACCAATCCCCTGATTATAGTTGAGAAATGTGAAATCTACTGGGAGCAGTAAGCAGTCCAAGTTCACACAGACAGCCGGAACAGACTGGACACCTGTAGTGCTTTCCCATCCATTCTGTCTCTGCCCCAAGCACTTCCTTGTAAACTAGCTTCCTTTGGGTTCTTGTAAACTGATGTATGACAACCAGATGTAACTGGAGAAATTCTTTGCTTTAGAATATAAGAAACCAAGGAAACATGTACCACACCCCACCTCCCCTTTAAAGCATGAGATGTAAAATGCAAGCAAGGCATGAAAGTTTTTATTTCTTACAAAGTTGGGCTTGTGTTTTACCCTTCTGGAATAGTGCTATTTATTTTACTATTTTAAGGCAGAAATCTAAACAGTGTGACAAAATCATTTGGAGATATTTCCTCTTTGGGGTACTTTTAGATTCTTACAAATTTATAATACAAAAATGAAGCCATAAAACCTAGAAATCACAACATAGTTGTAGGGAAAAACAAAACAAAACATTAAACTGGAGTTAAAATGGCAGACTTTCATCCCTGCTCTGTTACTAACTGACTGGATGACCCTTTGCAGATCCCCTAAGATTCTTTCTCATCTAATGAGGAAACTACACTAGAAAATTGGTTCAAGCCCAATTTAGCAATAAAGTTCTGAATTTCTATAACTTAAGGAAGATATCAATAAACTTCGTTCATTGTGGTCACATCTATGGATGCCAAAAAAAATCTGGGGAGTTTAAATAATGTGGTCGAATTCATCCATTAGAAAATTTGAAATAATTTAATTTTATCATTCAGATTCTGATCAAAGTGATTCTGGTGAATGGAAATAAGCAATTTATTGTTGCTTTAACCATTTGTTACTGACACCATTGAGGAACTCATGCTTTAAGAAATAATGCTTATTCACTGTGTGCCAGAAACTTTGTGAGATATTGAGGTTAAAATAATGAGAAAAACCTTACCCTGTTTGTCTCTTCATTTAGCATATATTCTAGTGATAAAGATACACAATACTAATCATCACACAGTAAGTGTGCAGTGGTTAACTGTGATAACTGCTGTGGAGTACCTAATGCTGAGAATAGCTAAAAGGTAACAACACAGACCTTGTAGGGTGGGGGTGAGAGAGTGCATCACAGAGGCTTCCCTGAGGAAGTGTGCTTGAGAGGAGATCTGGCAGGGAAAAAAATGACTGGCAATGAATAAACAAGCACGAGTTGAAGGAAAACATTCCAGGCAAAAGCGAAAACATGAGGAAATGTTATGCGTTGTGAGGGGACCCTAGCAAATCACAGAGGGCTGTGTTGGGAGCCAGAGGAAACTAGGAGGAAGAGACTGGGGTACTGTTTGGGGCCACATCATGGCTGTCTACAATAAGAATGCTGGTCATTATTTTATGAATAAGGACCCTATTAAAGCTTTTAAAGCAAGTTTTATGTCAAGTTGTAAGTTTGCATGTTGAAAACATGTCTCTGCCTCAATGGACAGAAACAGATTAAAGGATGTTCACAGTGGTAACCAGGGACATTTAGTGGGTTGTGATGGAAAGAGGAGATGACTGTATATACCAATAAAATACAGTGTTGATGGGGGAAAGGAAAGCAATGGGTTAATTCAAAGACTACGTAGAAGGTAATATCAACAAGATTTAGTGATGTATTTCATGAGGTCTGGGAGAAGACAGATGTGACAAGTAGGGCTACCAAATGTTAGCTTGTAGAGTGGCTTCATGGCAGTGCTGTTCTCCTGGTGGTCAGAGTCCCTTTTGAAGACCAGGAACAATTCGAGAGGAATGGCTATGTTAGTGTTCAGCCTTCATGCCTTTTAAGGGTATTTGGCCCATAACTCTGACTGAGGAGACAAAGCTTTCTTCCTTCCTTCTTCCTTCCTTCCTTCTGCCCACTCCCTCCCTTCTTTTCTGTCTTTCTTCCATTTTGTTCTTTTGGGGTTTGTTTGTATTTAACCAAGAGCTCTAGTAAGCTCATATTTCATTCATCTCTCTTTTTTTGTTTTTTGTTTTGCTAAATTTATCTCTTTGTGAGGTGCTGTATTTGGTGTATGTCTCTTTTTGATGTTAACAGGGAGAAATGACCACAGATACCTAAGCATTTTTGTGAATTTCATCATACAAAGGAAGGCACCCTTAAAAATAATTTCTAACTGTAAGCTGTTAGGTTAAAGGCAAATAAGATGCCTTGAATTTTATGTACTTATTTTATCAAATATGATTAGCTTCTCTATTTAATATATCAGAATAATACGTCTTCTGACGTATATTTTTACCTGTGAGCACAGAAGTGGTTATCAGCCATATACTTTTTTTTCTGAAGCTCATTCATTTGATTGGCATAGTAGAAACAGACTACAAATGCATCAGTAGGGGTATTCAAGTTTTAAGTTAAAATAAACAGTGATGTTATATGGAGAAAATTTGCTTCCCACTGAGAACAAGTGATCTCCTAGTTGCAATAATATTATATACAGAAAGTAACTTGACGGGAGGTGTTCTCTAGTGCCTCCAAGTTTAAAACACACAGCTCATCACTAGGACGTTTGTTCTATCTCCACTCCTCAGCAGTGCTTTGCATGTGGTTCTGCTCTGATCCTCGCTGGACAAATGAGTGCTTCTCTCATGCCCTCTGGAATGCCTTACGAGAGTCAGACCCTTGGGATCCCTGAAGTTCATATTTTTGTTATTTCCTAGATTTACAGAGAGTGAAAGTCTTGAATAAATGACAAATCTGCTACCTAGTAAATAGGATAGCAGTCAGCTTCATTAACACATTCCATGGAGGCACTGACCAATCTACATCGAGATTAATAGCTTTCATGAAAAAAATTTGAATTATTTATAGCCTCAGATTTTTGATGTACTCAGGTTCATATATTTTCTTCAAAATTAGAAGGAAGTTCCTAAACAGTGCCAATGTGGAAACATTAGATTGGATTATAAACAACTTTTACAATCTCCAGCACAGACCAATGTTGATGTCAAGTGGATAGACATCTGCATACTCTGTAGTGCTGCTGCAATTCACAAAAGGATAGCTAACCAAGTATTTGCTCAATGAATAAAACAAAGCAGGTTAGAAAAATGTCAGGTTTGACATTATGATCTGTAACATTTAAGTGTCCTTCTGCTTAATTCCTTTGATTTACTAGAGCTCTCATGTTTAGCTTGATGCAAATTTATTTTTAAACACTTGAGTGTTATGGACCATCTGATTAAATGATTAATCAGATGATGGATGTTGCTATCAGCTAAGTCATTTAATGTTCACTTCACAAATAAGCCAAAGGTCACACAGGCAACCTTCCAGATTTCTTTGAAGAAGCGTACACAGATCATAGGTGTAATCTTAGCATTGTTCATCAGCAGGTAATTGGAGATGTCAAGATTGTGAACTATTTTATTTTATAGTGCATGGACACAGGCAACAGTGTGGTGATTACGAGGGGGAGAGACATGGGTGGAGGTGGGAGAGGGTATGGGAGGATAAATGGTAATGGAAAAATACTGTAAAAACTAAAACATAAATGTTTAAAGATGATTAATATATTGCATCAAACAATTGAAAGTTTGATTCTTGGCTTTGTGCTTGATCTCAGAAAATAACCAACATGACTCTTAGTTATATTTACACCTAAACTAAGAGATGTATGGCACAATGAATTATCTCTGATTTGTATTCCAGGTGGGGGCTATATATACTATTAATAGCATTGTAATCTTTTATTAAAAAATAACATGGTAATTAAAGAAAAGACAAATTGAACTAATAGTTTTTCTATATATATGTATAATATCAGTAGTATTTTGACATGTGGTATGTAAAAATCAATATTTTATACTCATGTGAGAGTCTACTAATATTAGATACACTGTCTCCACTTAGAAACACATCCATTATGATGGGCTTTTTTTGTATCTAATAATATATAGTTCACTGGGCTGGGGATGGGTGAATCATGGTGCCTAATGACCCTTAATCTTGTAAAGTTGTAAATAGAAAGTACGTGTTAATTATATAAATTGAGGTAAGGAACATAGGCTCATAGTTATGTTTTTATCGAAATTCAGTAGCATTCTGTCACTGAATGGGCACTTTACACGTGCCAGACACTCAACTGGGTAGAGTGGGAAACCTAAAAGTGAGTAACACATGGATGGCTCCTGCCTTCTAATCTGTGCGGGCCAGGGGTGACGACCAGCCTGCTCCCCGCTGGGACAAAGGCACGTCTCTTGTCTTTGAGAACATGTATTTATTTGTTTCCCTATGAAAGGGGAAAAGGCAGTTTCTGTTAGAAATGAGGGAGACCTATTTTTCTATGCTTATTATACTTTAAATTTTGTTTTTGTCAGTGTACTATGAAATTACTTCATACATATAGAGATTAGAGCCATAATATTTTAGTTGTTGAGACATAATACACTTCCACTGAGTTCTAGAAGCAGTAGTTAATAATCTGTAAGCACTACAACCACACAATATATACATGATTACAAATTCAATTTCAGTCTTCTAAGAACTGATTGTGGTGATAGTATTGTTTGTTAAAGAAATGTATTACAGCAAGAGTATGATTGAGATGCTGCAAGGCACACTAACAACAGCCTTAAATCATATTTGTGCTGTTGGTTTATTACTTCTCTATATGCCCAAGATGGATTAAAATTCTGCCGAATGCAGTGTGAGAGCAATGATTATACCTCTCGAACCCATCTTCATCGTGCATGTGCTAACATCTATTGGTGATGTCTCTTCACATATAAACATGACACATTTTACAGTGTTTTATTAATCTGAGGCTTTTACGTGTTGGATGATTTCATATTTAGGTGGTATTTTTTTTAACTTTGATCACCATCTGAGCCATATTTTCTCCTTGTAATTCAATGGAGGACCTAGAAAAATAACATGAATATGTTTAGGTGGCAGATAAACAGATGTTAAGATGTGCTTATGTATTACCACATACAATAGTCTTATCCCCAGCTTCACTGATAACCAACTTGTTTATCCCTAAAAAGAAAGAACTTGATTTTTTTCTGTTGCAAAAATTAGATTTTAGTTTTTTTACTAATCAGGAAGACAATTGTTGATGTGTTTGTTTTGTCGAGAAAAATAGAGAAGAGGTCCTGTGGGTCTCAGATATTCAAAATATACAAAAATCTAGGCTAGAATATGTTTTCTTTAATTCAAGAAATATAAATAAGGTAAATGAGGTACCAGTTGTGTTTTGCATGCAAATACATAATTATGGGGACTAGGGTTGGATGATCCATCTCATCAATCCAGTTTTCTGTGAGGGGAAAATGAGTAGTTTTTAACTCAAACATAAAATAATTCTCTTATAAGGAGCTTTATTACATCTTTACCAAACATTTGAATATTTAAGTTACAATTTATATACCTCTCTATCAGGTGACTTTGGAGTTGCTAACAGACATTTATAAACACTCCAAAAGTAGTATTTACTTCTTATTAAGGCTATATTGTATATTAATGCAAAGAACACTGAATCATAAATTATGTTTGTTGAATAATTATTGAATTATTTAATTAATAATTAATTATTCAACAATTAAGTGAATAAATGCAAAAATAAGAAATAAATATTTTATTTTCCTAATCGGAGGTGGACACTACCTTACCTTTCTCTTGTGTTCTTCATAGTAACACACTATCATGAATCTATTTAGAATTCAATTTATAAAGATAAATTTTGTTGCAACTTTATGGACTGTAAAGAAAAATGTGAACTTTTAATTTAAGGACCTCAAATAGAACTTAACTGTCTATGCTTACAGAGGAATTGTGTAAGTCTCACCACCCATTATAGCAAATCAGCTCCAGCCACCACCCCCCAACACACACACATACATTTTATCCTATTTGATTATTGGGAATCCTCAAAAAATAGAAAATCATTCTTTAAATATATGCTAATGCCACTCAGGTTTAATCCTTGTCATGTGATTTCACCTGAAGCTCTAGTTTTTGTTCAGTGGATGGTATATTATTAGTGTCTCAGAGAATCGAGGATACGCACTTCCTACTATGTCACGGAGTTTTACGATTAGTGTAATTGCCATGCAAAGCATCAAATGTTATTTAAAATGCTTTAATTTTTAATACTCATGTACAGTAGCTCCTTTAAAAATAATCTCCACTAAATAGTAATAAGTGCTTCTAATAACAATCTTTCTTCCACAGTATTCTTTCTGCAAGAGGGAATTAACATTTTTGAGCTTGAAGTAAAGCCAGTCCATAAGTGTTCTGACTAAAGCTGCCCTGTATCTGTTTCGACCCTCCACAACAGCCAGCTGGCCTTTATCTTCTATGAGGTTTCTGGTTTTCCTGCAGCATTTGATTCAGCCACATATGGGGGAAGCACGGCTTTGTGTGGAGGGCGTGAGTTTCAAGTCAGGGAATATGGAGTTGGTCTCTCCTGTCTCCTTTGCTGGGTGATGTCCTCTCGCCTCTCTGAGCACAGATTTTTCATCTGTGAAATAAAAGTGTTGGATTAAATGACTTCAAAATGTTTTGAATCCATTTAATGGCTTGGATTTTAGGTTAATTTGTTCAATTACACATTGCCAGACCTCTGGCAACTCACTTAACCTTTCTAAACCAAAGCCACTCATCTGTAACTGGCCAGCCACTGCACAGAATCAGAGTGTAAATCAAATGAAACAATGCAGACGAAAGATAAACAATCAGCTGTAATACATTATACAGTTAAAATATTTTGCCAGTGGTGGGAGGGAAATGCAGAGAACTGTAACTGAACGACAATAGAGTAATTAAAAAGAAGAACACACTAAATAAAGAAACATATTTTGCCCAAAAGAGATGCCTTTCCTCTGAGACTTGTGTTAAATAAATGATTGTAGAAAGTCTTTTCCATATTTGATGACAGTTTGATGATATTAGTAAGTAAATTGTATAACACAAAGAGGGAAAATCTATTCTTTAATCATTTCATTTTATTTAACTAAATAAAATCAAGTCACACTACTGTTTGTCCTTAGATTTTCCCAAAGTAATGCGGTTCTATTGAATATTACACCGGTGTTGTAATTAGAAAGAAATGATTTGGGGAAACACTGGAATAAACAAAGTTAAAAAGTTTGTCTTTTAAAGTGAAAAGAAAATCTCAGAACCCTTATGGGTTAGGGTTATAGGTGCTGTCTTTCCTGATGCCTTTTGGATGCCAAACCCAGGGAGCAGGGTTCTGGGTGTTCAGTGAAGCCCAGGTTTGAGGTTCCCTGGGCTAACTGAAACTGTCCCTACCCGCTCTTCTCCTCCTTTTCTAAATAATAACCGGTTTGGGGTCCTGGATTAGAGAGATTTAGGAAGATTATCAGGACTCAGCATCCCATATCTGAACCCTATTCTTTTACAGCCATTTTCTATAAGATCCCTTGCAATAAGCCCCCGCCCCCCCAAAAAAAGCCCACAAGAAAAACCATGACCCTCTTCATTCTTAGGAGGCTTTTGTGCTAAATCCTAATAAAGCTCCCTTCTGACTTAGAGAGAGGTAGGTCTAAACAGTTTGCATTTGCGAAAATGGGCAGAAGCATCTTCTTGGCTTCTTTATTTTAAACCCAAAGACAGGGAAGTTCTTAATTTGAAGGGCACTAGAGGGTTCTTCCTGAAGCTAATTTTTCATGACAGAACTTTCTAAAATGGTAAGGGTTTCAGAGAATGAACAGCCTCAGGGTCATCTGAATTTGACCCCTTCATGATCTTTGAGACCCTGTTTTTATTCCATTTTAGTTATTTGCAGTGTAACACACTTGTTATATGAATATTCAGTCAAATTTAAGATATATTTACTGTCAGACCTTAACAGGAACTCCAAGTTTCCTCTCCCCTAGTTCATTCGAACATGCAGTGGTATGTCTACAAAGGGTGCAAGGAGGAGGGAATCTCTATGTTCTTGATGTGGCCTGGTTTTCATTACACACAGCCATTAATATCCTGGGGTGACTCTCTGATGTGGTATCTTGTATGATCTAAATACGCTTGGTTGGTCCCCCCCTAACCTCCAGGGTCTAGGGTAACCAGACTCTCCTGTCACTCACTGCCTTCATTCTCCATGTTTCCTTTGGTCAGTCTCTGCTTACTCTTTGTTCCAAGTTCTGATATTGGCGCATGAGAAACCTAGGAGTCCCTATCACACCAGCCTCAAATCTGAGGAATCAGAGTGTGGTCGGGGAGCGAGCTTAAATTCTCCAGCGTCGAATGTCAGCCCATGTGCCTATATGGTTGTTTGCTCACATTCTGCGGGCACTGGGACAGATCATTAGGTCCTGCTCCTCAGGTGGCATCCCACCAGGAAATGAGATGTGCCACTGCCCTGCGCAGAGACATCTTCAAACCTGAGTTACCACTGGCCCCCACAAAGGCGAGCTCCACTAATGCTTTCCTTTAAATCTCCTTGCCTGAAGACCTCTTCTCCTCCTTTCTTTTCATTCTTTACTGGTGGAAAAATAATGGAAGTGTATGGCAGTTGGACTTTAAGAATTTAGTCTGATGTCTCAGCTGTGAGCTTGTTTCCCAGCAATCCTGGTACCTTCTACTTATACATGGGATAGGAAAGGGACTAGGTATTACCCTGGGTCACAGTAACCTTAGTTGGTATTTCATATTTTCAGAAATTTTTTGTTAGAGATGTCCATTCAATCACCAATAATGGTTGTATAGTAAATTGGTACAAATTATTCTATGGTGGCAGACATAGTGAAAATCTGTATTGAAATTATGCATATCCTTTGCTGAACGATTTAACTTCTGAGTTTAAATGATCACAAAGTTAAATATAAGGATGTTCATCTCAGCATTGATTATAACAAAAAAATGGAAAAAAATGCTAGAAGTTTGACAATATCGACTTAGTTAAATGCACTGTGGTTGATCTGTACAGTGGTGAGCAGCCATTGAAATGTTGGTGTAAAAGAAGAATTAATGGAATGGAAGGATGCTCTTGCTGCATTGAGTGAAAAACCAGATCACAAAACAATAGGAACAGCTTTTATAGTATAATCTGTTTTCATTTTAAAATCACCTGTACACGATATATATATGTAGAAAAATCTAAAGTAAGTTCACTGGGCTCTAGGGTTTTTCTGAAGTAAACTCTCTTTGTATTTCTGACCCCATAATCCTTTGCCCTGGGGAACTGTCTCATTCACTGTGGATGTGTACCAGCCCCAGGTCGTACATGTTAAGTGCCAATGGTACTCCCCTGGGATTGTAACAGCCACAGAAAGCCCTCCCACTTTGTCCTTGAGGAAATGCCTATTTCTGGGTAGTAGATTACATTTTGTGGTCTTCCTTTGCTTACTTATATATTTTTAAATTATCTTTAATTAGTATGTATTTATAACAAAAAGTCTCATAAATAGTACTTATAACATTTCACACTATTCGACATTTATGTGACTAAGCATTCTGATGCTTTACCCATAATTAGAACTCAAAGATCCTAATTTGCATCTTTAGCATCCCAGTTCCCACTCACATTTATTCAGCTTATTCAAAAGAAAATTATGTTAGCTTCATAGGCACTTAAAAGTACAGGTATAGTTATAGCACTTGCTATTTATTCATTCACCTATCTATCAATTCATTCATTTAACCCATGTTAGTTAAGCTTATGCTATGTGTAAAATACTGTGCTAAGTATCATCAGAAATATATTGATAGATGAGAGCAATTTCGTGAACTCTAGGCATTGATATCTGGCTGTTAACCATAATTGGTATGTGTAGGTAGGTGTAGGTTAGTCAACTAATATTATAGACCTTGCTTAAAGATTTCTTATCCAGCCTCGTCTTCAGGTTTCAAATAAGGCTGGCTTTGACTGAGGTGTCATAGCACTCAGTTGTCTATTGTTTCTCAAAAATTGTAGTTATAATACACTTCTTTCATTTATTCCTCTTGATCCCAATGCTCTAACTAATTAAAATGCCATTTCATCAATTTTCTGGTTTGCTATCTAATAATTCTGTGTACCTGCATATTTTAAGATAAATTTTACCATGATTTTTGCAGGAATAATGGGTTGTAATGCCCAAATAAATTGAATAATTTATTTGATCTCGCATTATGGCAACTGTATCTAAATATTGAAAAAAATCAAAATTTGTCTTTGCAAAATCTTATTTTAAATCTTTTGGACTCAGGAGTCTGTTATCCTCTTACATTCATGTATCCTCAGGACTTCGCCGTACCCATTGTAATATGCTTTATTCACAGCTCGCCCAAATCCCTGAGCTCACAAATAACCTTTCAGTGTTTTTGTTAACATATGGCATAATATACAGGAAGCTGTGAAAGTGCACTTTTCTCGTAGACTTTTACTGTGGTCATTTTAATTCTACTGAAATTAGATAATCCCAGCCTCAGTGTCTGGTTTATTTTGCTTATGAACAAAAGACCTGTGCCAGGACTGGGGCGGCCTTTATATTCTTCAGGCTTCCCTGTAACCTCTGAATGTCAGTAGGTCCTAGTTTTTGTTCAAAGTGACTAGCAAGTCTGATCATCCCAAGTGCCTAAGGTCACATTTTAAAATAAGTTATATTTTTGGACCTAAGACCTAAGTTTTTTAAAACATAACAAGGATTGTGCCATTGGTGTATGTATTTGGAAGTACAAAGTAGTTGCAAATAGAAAGTTTTTCAGATTTGAAGAATACAGTCAACTATGTATAAAAAAAATGAACACTGTAGGGGAATAATCCCCTACTTATTTTTATATAAGTAACCTGAAACCATTTGAGGGAAAAAAGGTATTTCTTACAGTCAACAAATATTTGTGTTTTCATTATTCATCAGAAGAATGAAATTTCTCCCCTCCTTTACACATCCCACTTTTTTACTAGAAACTCTTGGTACCTTTATAAAATAAACTGCAAAGGACTACCTTGTGGGGGAGAGAATTCCTGGCTGATGTGATAAATGGTGGGTTTGTGCTGCATGTGTATATGCGCATATGCACACACACGCACCGAGTGATGAAATTTACCGTTGCATTTTCTTAGAAATCTGCTTGACCTTGACCTTCTTGGAGTTTGAACATTTTCTAAATGCATCTACACTGATCTCTATCTTGAAATCTATGAAATGGCTTTTGGTAATACTTCCTTTAATACACTGTACTAGAAATCTGAATGTTAATGGCCAGATAGTTCTAGAAAATTTGCCAGTGAATGTATACTATCTACAGCAGGGGTGTCAACCTCATTTTCACAGGGGGCCACATCAGCCTTGCAGTTGCCTTCAGAGGGCCAATTGTAATTTCAACTCCTTAACAGTTAAGGAGTAGTTACATTTCTACAGTCCCAAAATTATTTCAGCCCTTTGAAGGCATCTGCGAGGCTGATGTGGCCCCCAGTGAAAATGAGGTTGACACCCCTGATCTAGAGAATGAAGCTCCAAGTCCTAATCCTGGTACTTAAGTCCCTCTTTATCCTGCCTCCCTTCCTTCTCAGCTATATGTCTTACAATTAGTCAACAAAATTCTTCAGTTCAGGTTGACAGCGTCTTTAAAATACCTCCCAGGTATTTAATACAATGTGGAACTTCCAATTCTGGCTTACTTTTGAGAAGGTTTTTATGCCTCCTCTCTGACTTTTATTGAGGCCTAAAATGTAGCTCAAGCATCCCCAGGAAGCTCTCCCTAGCTGCCAGAAGCCATGGCAGTTTCATCAGACTTAGTCTCACAGCAGTTGCAGACATACCACGCATACTTGGTTGCTTAGTCCAAGGTCATGAAAGCATCCTTGATTCTTTTCCATCTGCATCTTTCATTCAATCCTTTAGCTAATCAGTTTACTCGTATTTCAAAATACGGCTCCACTGCTACCACCTAGGCCAGGCCTTCATCGTGTCTCACCAAGACTCCTTCCCAGGCCCCTTAACTGGTCTCTCCTGTCTGCACTCAAACATACCTGTGAGTCTGTTCTCAACCAGTCAGTGTAATTCTTTTAAGACAGAAACCAAATCATTTTTCCTTTGCTTTCAACCACCCAAAGATGTCCTATCACACACAGAATGATTTACAAATCCTTCTTTTGTTTTAAAGGCCCTCATTATCTAAATCTCATTAAGTTCTTATTTCCTTTCTCTTTCCTCCTTATACACTGCCCTCCAGCTAATGCGGACCTCCCGAAGTTTTTCAGGCCTGCAAGCACATTTACAATACTCAATAAGTGCATATAAAATAAATTTTATTCATTTAATTCTAGACCATTTTCTCCTCCTGAAAGTAAAGATAAGTGATATAGTCTTCTTAAAAAAAACCTGACTGCCCAGAATTTCTGACCTTAATTTTGAAAGACAAACTGCATGAAATGTACTATGAAATAGTCAAGATATCATGCAGTCCCAGATTTCCGTGTGCTTTTGGTGCACACTAGTAATTTACTGTATTATAGAGTACAAATCTATTCTAATGAAATTCCTTACATCTTTCATATTTATCATAATAGTTCTTGCTTTTCCACATTTTTATAACAATTCAGCTGATTGTATGTAGATACATGAAATTAACTTTGTCCTTGAAAACAAAGCAACCATTTCACTCATGGCATAAATGTCACATATCTTAAAACTACTTATCACTGTACATTATTCCTATGACATTAAATATTTTCTTAGTAAACCACATAAACTACACTGACTGTTGGACAGATGGGCAGAACCACATGCATCCAATAGTAGGCAGTTGGTGAGCATAAAATGCCAGAAAAGAGATCAGGAATATTGAGACAGGAAGCCTCCTATTGCTCTTGAAAAGCATGATCTTTTGCTCCTGACTCTCCACTATGTGTTTTATTGGGTCGGCCAAAAAGTCCATTTAATTTTTTCCATTAAATAAAAGACACCTTTTTCATTTCCACCAATAAATTTATTGATTTGAATATTTTGGGTATGTCAGTTATCTCCTGCTAGTGGCTTTTAGTAGGTAGAGGTCAGGGGTGCTGCTGAATATCTTCCAGTGATGAGACAGCCCCACAGCAAAGAACTGTTTGGCCAAAATGTCAATAGTCCAAGAAAGTTTGCAAACCACTTTTGACACATTCGATCAGTCACAGCACCGTCTTCACACACTGCACAAACCTTTTTCCGTGTTTCAGTTGTGTTTTAACCTCTTTTGAAATAATAAAGCATAACACACCAAAAATGTTGCTTATTTTCTTCCATCTTCAATATTAAATGTCTGCACAGAAATTTACCAATCTTGATGTTTTCTTTTTAATGCATGGTGATATGACAGCTGTCATAACACAGTGTCAGGAAATTGTTTCAAATGAAATTAAAGACAACTAAGCACTACCAGAGCCATCTTACAGAAAAAACTAAGTCAATTTTTTGGCCATCCCAATGCTTTGAAAGTAATGCCTTCCAAGACAACTTTTCATAATTTATATCCAAATGCATACTCAAAGCTTTCTTAATTTATATTTACCAATAAAATGAAATGTGTAGGCATATTGAAAAAGGAATTTCCCCTCCCTCTGCCTTTTATGCAAGGATGACAGCTATGAAACGTGTTTCCTTAGCAAGGAATGTACAGCGTCAGTTGCAAGAAGATGAGAGGGAGAGAAAGGCTGCAAACTGTGGAAGAGACTGGCATTTGTCACTGCTGGGACTCGTCAGCTGTGCAGACCTCTGAGGGGCACTGGCAGAGATACCAGACTCCTTTATTTATTTCTGGAATGCTTCAGCAATACAGATTTCATTAGAAGCAGAGAGAAGCATTAAGAACTGGTTAGTTTTTGTGAGACAGAGCATTCATCTCTAGACATCGATCGAGATTCAAGAAGGCATCTTTGTGACTTTTTATCCATAGGCTCTATTGATACATTTAAATAATTCTAACCTCCAGAACTATTTTGGGGGTGTGAAAGATCTTAACAATAATGAAGATCCATTCAAAATGACAAATAAATTTTGTCTACTATAATTTTGACCTGGTCGAAATCATCTTAGTTTAACTTAGTTTAATTCCTCCTGTATAGGAGAAAATTAATTGGTAACTTACAGCAACATTATTTGTTAAGGGCCACTAGCTTCACATCCAATGAAAATCGTGCATATATTTGCTTTTTCTTAATATAAAATACCTCTCTCGGACATAGATGGCAGTGAAAACTGCGAGGATGATGGCTCGAGGGCCACAGCTCTTCCTCTTCCTACTCTCACACCTCTCCTAATCGGTCAGTGAAATCCGAGGAGCCCCAGGCAGCCATCATGGCTCCATTCCTTCTGCTTCACAAAGGAAGAAGCAAAGCCCCACAGCGATGGTGAAATCTTCAGCTTTTCATGCCCAGTATGGATAGTTGCTTGGAATTATCACTTTCTACTACATTAAAAATATAGGAAAATTAGTTATGTGAATCAGCATGCCCAATTTTTAAATTTGTTCATTGTATTTTGGGTATAATATAATTATTTCACCTTGAAATTTTTATTTCAGTTGTTCTCTGTTTGAACTTTTAACTGAACCTAACCCAGCTAAACGCATATGGTTTTTATTACCATGCAGGTTTAATTCTTTTAAAATCAATGTTAAAATTTTGTTAAATTTTCTTTTGAAATTTTTTTCTCCTTTTTCTTTTTTTACATTAAATTTATTGGGGTGACATTGGTTAATAAGGTTATATAGGTTTGAAGTGGATATTTCTGTGGCACATGATCTGTATATTGCATTGTGTGACCAGCACCCAAAGCCAAATAAATCTTCCATCACCATGTATTTGGCCCCCTTCACCCTTCTTTATTCCCCACTCCCTTCCCTCCAGTAACCACTTTACTGTGGCCTGTGGCTATGAGCTTCAGTTTTACATCCTACACGTCAGTGAAGGCATTTGGTTCTTAGCTTTTTCTGACTCATTTCTCTTAGCATGATATCCTCAAGGTCCATTCACCTTGTCACAAACAGCAATAGTTCATCTTTTCTTATGGCCGAGTAGTATTCCATTGTATATATGTAGTACATCTTCTTTATCCAATTATCTATTGAAGGATACTTTTTAGTCATTCTTTTCATAAATGTATCCCTCTTTTACTTTAATTATATGTCTATATTCTTCATTTTTAATTGACTTTAAACCTGCTTATAATGTTAGTTCTTATGAACTTCTCTCTCAATTCTAAATATTCCATTCTTTATTTATTTCATGTTTCTTCTCACATTATTGAAGAAGAGTTATTAGTTTTTTAGAATTATTGTTGCTTTAGAGACTGTATTTTAACATAGTTTAAATGCAATCACAAGTTATCACAGCAATGGAGTTTTCCTGTTAGAGATGCACTGTTTTCTGTATATCTCACTGGGAGAGAATTTACCATTATGATGTTCTTGGTGGGCATTAACTTTTATAAGATACATTGTTTCTGAGAACTTTTTGTTTTATTCAGGTGCATGTGACACAGGCCCACAGAGTCAGTACCTATTATTTCAGGACTTATTATTGCATATGTATTAAAACTTACCGTCTTTTGTCTGCTCAGTTCAGATTCCTTATATTATTTAAGTTAGAAATGTACTTAAATTTTACATTGTCATGCTTTTTAAACATTGTACTTTGAAGAGGTTGAAGGTGATCCAGCATATTGCAATCAATAATAATTCCAAAAGCAACTCAATTTAGAAGGCAAGTATAGAACATAAGTGATCTCACAAAACTTACATGAGGACCTATTTACATCACCATCTCCTTTTATATCCAATGCTCAACCAACATTTAATAAATTTCTGTGCAGTATCATATGCTGTGGTAAATTCTAGGATGCAAGAATGAATCAGATAAAGAATGTTCTTAGATTGGAAAAAGGATCATAGCATCTCTGTGTAACAGTTATTTCAACAAATCACCGTAAAGCTAATGGAATAGTTTTCTGAGATCTGTTTTAGACTCTAGACACTTGGTTCAACGTCTTTTTCTCCTTAGCAGGCCTGAATCATTCCAAGCTTCTTAAATTCTGGGCAATCATGAAAATCAAACACCACCACAAATGACATCTATTGCTTGGTACTTAAGGTCACGAATAGAATGAGGTTGCATGTCTAGTTTTTTCCTGTTTTCTTTTCAGTTGATATGAGGGGAGAAAAAGAAAAAACAGCAACATGAGCACCAGGCCCATGCCTAAAACTGATTCTTGAGCAAATAGGAATCTTCGTTATCCAAGGATCTCCATGGATTTCAAGAGATCCCCAGTTTCTCACCATCAGTGAGCTGCTGAGCAATCTGTCGTATGCAGCATAGTTTGAATTACAGAAATGTGAGTTCTAGAAACAGATCCTGCAAGGGATCTATAATATTAGCCTTCTTCAACTTTACAGGAAAAATGAAACTACACTAAATTCATTAGGCGTTTGACCATGAAATATCACTTCACTATTCACTAAGCAGATAGTTAAATCATCTGTATATAAAGAGAATAGTAAAATTTATTTCTGATTTCTCATATTAACTTTTATAAGATACATTGCTTCAGAGAATGCCATTGTTTTGTTTTATTCAGGTGCATGTCACACAGGCTTACAGAGTCAACGCCTGTTATTTCAGGACTTCCTATTGGCGTGGTAGAGGTGTGCTGGGGTTTACATGAGGTAAATCTGGCACCACAGCCTGGCACAGAAAGCTTAGTACGTGTAGTCTCCTCCTGTCCTTCCTTGCACTCCAGAGGACCTGTGGCATATCACATCTGCAATACTGACCAAATGGCACTGTGCTTAGTGTGTCCTTCCCTGCCAGGTTGTAGGGTAATTTGGGAACAGGCCATTGCTGATACACCCCATGTTTTACATAGTGTTTTATGATTTTCAAATTGTTGGCATAGCGTCTAATACACAGCATAGTTATTAAGTGTTTCTTGTTGCCCTCGTTGTTACAGCAGCTTCAGAGTAAGATGGGCAGAAAAAAGAGAATGTCATTTCCATTTACAATACAAATGCATTTTCAATGCTCAGAGAAATCGAGTGAACTGAAGTCACATGTATGGTGAGTGGCTCAAATGGAGCAAACAGGGTCCTAAGCTCCGTGCTCGCCCTACTATGTCCCAGAAACTACGACATATTCCAGAAAGATGTCAAATGTTCTATTATATGATTCCCATCTATATACTTGAGATACATACATATGTACTCTATGTAGGTATCAGAAGTAAGTGTCCTGCTGTTCAGTATTCCTAACAATGAACAGGTACTGACAGTCATTGGTATTTAAATATTGATATTTACCAAATGAAATGTTGATATCAATGCAAGAATGGTCAAGGAAAGATTCATATCGTATGTATGTTACAAATCAACTTTTTCAACTGTATATTAGTTAAACAGCTTAACTGCTATTTATATTTAGCATACAATGTTTTTATGAGTTTAACACATTTCCTCATCATTTCAACACAAAAGCAGAATCTCTGGTCCTTGGTCTTTCCTTGGTCCCTCGCCTGTCCATAAAATAGCTATCAAACTGTAAAGCCCATTACACACTGTTAGAATCCAAGACACTAACAGCACCTAATGCTGGTGAGGAAGCAAAGCAATAGAAACTCTCATTCATTGCTGGTGGGAACACAAAATGGCGCAGGCACTCTGTAAGGCAGTCGGGCAGTCCCTAATAAAACTAAACACACTTTTACCATCCAATCTAGCATTCTCATTCCTCAATGCTTACCCAAAGGACCTGAAAACTTACATTCACACAAATGTTTAAAGGAGCTTTATATGTAATTGCCCAAACTTGGCAGAAACCAAGATGTCTTTATATAGGTAAATGGATAAATAAACTGTGATGCACCCAGACAATAGAAAATTATCTAGTAGTAAAAATAAATGAGCTATCAAGTACAAAACACATGGAGGAACATTAAATGCCCATTTCTTAGTGAAAGAACCTAGTCCAAAAAGACTCCACACTGTGTGATTTCAGCTATACTACATTTTGGAAAAGACTAAATTGGGGACAGTGCAAAGTACACTGTCTTACCAGGAGCTCAGGTTACTGGTTACAGTAACACTGGTCACTTACCAGAAGCTCTGGAAAGGGACATAGGGATGAACAAGAGGAGCCTAGAGCACGCTGAGGGCCGTGGAGCTGTTTGTTATGATCCTGCAGTGGCGGATACATAACATTATACATTCGTTAGAACTTACAGGATGTACAACACAGACAGTGAGCTCTAAAGTATACTATAGCAGATGTTTTTTATGGATTTTAAGAAATGTGTCACATACTCATGCAAAATATTAATAACAGGGGAAATATTAAAACAGGGGAATAAAACGGAACTCTTTGTATTTCTGTACTATTTTTCTGTAAACCTAAGACTTCCCTAAAAAATAAAGTCCTTTTAAAACATTGTAAAACCCAGATTAGATACAACATCAGTATGGCGGGAATCCTGTTTCAGATCATATCACCTGTCCTGCATACACAGTTGTAGTTCATGTTAGTAAGACTCAGTACGCAAATATATGAATTTAAGATTTATGGGGAAATTATTTGAATTTCAAAATAATCCTTAATTAATGTGCTTCTTCTAAAGTAAGCCAGAATAGAGCAGTCGATGCTCCCCTAGTCACAGAAGATCCATGTACGTAAAATATTCCAGAAATCCAGTCAGAAGCAGGAGGAAGCAGTGTGTACTGACAGCTCCCACCCAGCACTGTGAGCCATCAAGGGTTTTATTTTCTCCATCCTTCAAATTTCATTTCACCACACATTCAACTAAGACTTACTGCGGGCCTATGATGTAGCCCTCGCTAGGCACTGAGGGCTCATCGTAGGGATTCAACATACAAATATCATTTTCACCTACAGTCTTACTTGTTTTTGTTCACCTCAGGAGATTTTATGTTCTTCTGAGGATAAAAACTACATCTTAATCATCTTTGTGACCTCCACAAAATCTAGCCCCAAGAACTTGTTGACTAAGTGACTGCATGACTAAATTGTTGAACAAACATCTGTTTCTACTTACCTGCTTATTTATAAGGTTCAATTATAAAATAATGAAAGTTGCATTTCTTTCTAATCCTAATAGTTCTTCCGTGGGACAGTGTTGCTTTATAGTTCCACTGAATGCCCACCCTTAGTTACAAATTCATATCCATCTTTTACATGAGAATAAGGAGGACAAAGGAGTGTTTTTAATGGTCTTTTTATCCATAGCCAGCTTTTGTCTATCAAATCAAAGTGTAAACAGCAATCTAGGTATCAATCAGTAGTTAGTGTAAGGCTGTATTATAACACATTGCAATGATTGGGGCTGATATGGAGAAAACACCTCAACAACAATTTGGTATTTTGCTTTCCTGTAAATATTTTGATATGTACTTACCCGGTTTCACTTATAATTCCCACAGGAAACAACAGATAGTGCACATGAATCCGGTAATTTACACAGACTCTACAAAGTGACTAATATGAAAGTTTGGAGAGAGTTAGAAAAAGCTGAAGAAATCGTGTAGTACTTTAATAGCAACAGTGGGCACCATGGCAGCCACTAGGCCTAAGCGAGCAGGGGCAGATAGATTCCCAGCGTGGGGTGTTGCAGGGAAGGGGGAGAGAGAAATGAGATTATACATGAAAAAGCAAGGGCTGTGTGCATGTGGCTGCCTGACAGGAGCTGGGATCTTTGGAGTGAGATTCTGCCTGCACTGACCCAGCAGGAGTAAAAAGTTCTGGGAAACATGACCTGATCTTGCTTTCCTACCTCCCCATTTGACCTTTCTGGTGCTCCCATTGGCCAACACAGATGGTAACTGAAAGGCAAAGGAGTACAACAGTGTAGCTGAGTGGTTCTCCAACAAGGGTGATTTTGACCCCAGGGAACATTTTTGGCTGTGGTAACTGAGGGGTGGAGTGGAGGGAGAGGTAGAGTGCTACTGGCATCCAGAGGATAGAGGCCAGGATTCTGCTAAATATCCTGCAACACACAAGACATTCTCCCATGACAAGAAGTATTGTTTCAAAATGTCACCAGTGTCCATACAACTCATCTTCCCAGGGCATAGAGCAAGAGAATAGGGTGGAGAGGATTTCTGAAGGGAAACAAGGAAGAAATAGCATCCACTACACAGAAACCATGAAATAGCAGACATGAGAATAGCTGAAAATACAGAAGTCTCAAAAATATGTCTGATAGTGTCTTATGGAATTTATTAAAATACAACTTGGAGTGCATAATATTTAGCAGACCAGCTAGTCATGTTATGCAAAACATGGACAAGAATACAATAAAACAAAGCATTTCATGGCTACCCAGGCAATCCTTCATTGCTTTCAGTTATGCGTGTTAAAGGCTATACTGTACACAGTAGTATAGCTACATAGGAAAGTAAACCTGACATTTATGCAGCTTTATATGTTTGCACACACCAATACACATGGCCTTTCTATCTAGTTGATATTTAATTCTTTTATCCATTTATAGTTTATTCCCAACGGCATTCTCTACAAAAACTGTCTCATATGTTTACAATGAAGCCTTTAATCTGCTGTATAGATTCCTGACTCATTCTCTGAGTTTTGCTTTTTTTCTCCACAATATCATGTATTCCCATGGCTGTTTGTCCCTTTGTACATTTCTAGTGGGATTGGGTCTCTTTTCTAATATACACTCTCCTGTTTCTCTTTGCACACTGCACATTTTTATTAGATACCACACTTTCATTTCAACAGATTTAAGATTGAATTTAATCTTTCCTGCAGACAAGGATCCCTTCAGTCTCAGCTATCATCATCCCTGACCAAATTTTTCCTGTGACCCACAGTATTGATCTTTAGTGTAATACAACCCCCTTTCCCACATTTAGCCATAAAATGATTCTAGGATCCTTACTTCTTTCATTCTCCTGATCTCTCTCCCATCTCTTTCATTATGTTTGGAAAGGACTCTCATCAGCTCCCATGTACATTAGTGCAGTGGGCTCACAGCTCATCTGTCTGTGGTTCACCTTATCCTCTCAGAAATCTTTCAGCCACCACGTGGACCCCTTCAAACTTACTTTCCATTCAAACATATTTAACTGGCTCTTCATTTATTAGAAGCCAACGTGTATGTCATTAAACTGTCTACAATATATCTTAGTGTGTACATTATATCTTTTGTCATTTATTTATTTGCACATTTAAGATTTGTTTAAAATCTTAACAAATTAATATCTGTTAAGAAAATTTGATACTGTATAATGTCTCAAGTGCTGGTTCATCCATTGTTCTTAGAACGAATCAGGCTTTTTCTACCTTTGTGCATGTGTATATATTCTATGCCTAAAACCCTTTCTTAAATCTCACATATCGAAAACACATACTTTTGTTCAAGATCACAAAAATCCTTACCATGATTCTTACAGCACCTCTTGCCTACACTACTCCCATTAAACTTGTCAGAGATGGCTGCTCCTGTTAATGATCCTTTTAGTACAAAATCTTTTTGACAATTTCATTGTAACTCCTTTAGTACTGGATTGTGGTATTTTCCCCTCTTAGGTTGCCTAATACAATTTCTTGCATATGATGGATATTCAGTAAATGTTTTCTGTTGACTTCCACACACTTTACCCCATGGGCTAGGTATGAGATTCTTGTTACTGTTAAGCACTTGCAACGTAGCTAGCCTGAATTGTTATGTGGTATAAGATAAGGTAGGAAGCGCCTCAGGCTGCTGTGCAACTCTGAGGAAGTGTTGACTTCCAACAGGGAGTTCTGGTACAAAGATTGCTTGTTTAAGGAGAAAGGCACCAAGCAGAAATGTCCAGGCCCTAGTTGTATATTGCTGTTCTCAGTCACTGGCTGGAGTCTGGCTCAGTTCATAGACCTGGTGGACCCTCTAGTGCTGCAGCCTGAAACTGACAGCAATTCTTGCAGCTAATTGGCTTTGAATAGAAATCCAAGAGGTATATCTTCATAGCTACCCACTTGGGTCAGGGCCACGTTTGGGGAGGGGCTTAAGAGGAAAAAAAAGCAGAAAGAGAATCTGGGAGAGATGAAAATATATAATTTTGTGATTATAGTGGTGAGCATGGATTTTCTAGTGCCTCAAAAATTAGCAATGAGGGCATATTATTGTAGGCAAATTATACTGCTGCATAGTTGACTTATTTTTTTGGCTTCCAGGTAGACTTTTCATGTCTTTTTTTTTAATTTTTTATTTTTGTTGTTGTTCAAGTACAGTTTTCTGTCTTTTACTCCCATCCCAGTCCACCCCCCTAGTGCTCCCCTCCTCCCTCCCATTTCCACCCCCTCCTTAGTTTTTGTCCATGTGTCCTTTATAATTGTTCCTGTGACCCCTTCCCCTTTTCCCCTGAAATTCCCTCCCCTCTCCCCTCTGGTTACTGCCAGCCTGTTTTCTATTTCAATGTCTTTGGTTATATTTTGCTTGTTTGTTTGTTCTGTTGTTTAGGTCCCTGTTAAAGGTGAGATCATATGGTATTTGCCTTTTATCTCCTGGCTTATTTCACTTAGCATAATGTTTTCCAGTTCTATCCATGCTGCCCCATGGGGTAGGAGCTCCTTCTTTCTTTCTGCTGCATAGAATTCCATTGTGTATATGTACCATAGTTTTTTGATCCATTCATTGACTGATGGGCGCCTAGGTTGACTTTTTAAAATTACAGACTGCTCTTCATAAACAGAGCAGTCTCAAGACCACCCGCTTTCCAAAACTCGTTTTATGATTTGTAAAGCAGAAGGTACATTGTAGAAAAGGAAACTTGTGACATTTTTAGCAAGGGAAGGGAAAATTGTCCTTGTCCTAAGTTAACAAAGTTCGAAAATGTTACAGAAAAGGGCTCCTACTAACACATATTTTGAAAGAGATACAGTTTTCCTAGTATAAAACTTTGGATCTATAAAGGGGCTACACTATTTGTCCAGGTGAACAAAATATTGAAGATGTATTAAGGAGCCTGGAGAAATAAAATATGAAGGCTCCCTTGGCTAGATGCCATATTTAACTATCAGGACATGTAGAATGAAGTTGTGTTGGTTTTGTGGGGGTGCTTGTCCTTCACCGGTCATGTGATGAATTGATCTTCCCCCTGAACTTGCACCTCCCCCTGTAATGTTTTTTCCATTCTTCTCAACTCCTCCTCTGCCTCCCCCACCTCCCTCACTTGTAGTCAGTCATTTTTACTTTCTGTATTTCATATATCTGGAATTCATCTCTGGATTTCACTATTCCTTAGGTGGACAACTGCAGTTCTCTCCAGCTGCTTCCTTTTTGCCTCTCCCTGCCACCATCCAAATCCAGGTGTCGTAATTGTCAGAGGTACCCCCTATCTAACACCCAAGAACTGCTCTCCTCCAGTCTGGGGACACAAGCCCCTCCCCGGACCAGCTCAGGCTCTCTCCCTCCTCCTTGCTTGCCTCCACCGGCCTGCATTTGGCCCTCTCTTTGGCTGGTGTTCCCTTAACATACCTTTGTGAATTTTTTTTCATGAATATTATGACTTCTGATGCATGGTAACTTTGCTTACTAGTTTATTCCAAAGTTTGACAAGGAACTTCCTGAAGTAAGCATTGTCTTTCTTATTTTTTAAAAATCCTCAGCATTTTACAAACTCCTTGAACACAAAAGAGACCTAAGTTAAATAAATCAATTGTTATGCAGTAGGTTACTTCTCCTTTGCTTTATAAGTTTTTAATAAAAAGCTTTATTATGTAAAATAAATAATGCTAAGTTTTACATAAACTTTAGAAAAACTGGAGATATTACTTCCTAAAAGCTTTTTTTCTGTAATCTTCCTATGTATTTTCCATAAGTTGCAAAATAATAGAAAAAAATTAAGACTTTCAGTATCCTTCTAAGAAGTGGTGTTATAACAAATAAGGCCCAAGAGCTATTTGAATCCTCTTCACCTTTAATAGGGGCAGACCTCAATCTAGATTTTTCTATCCTAATATAAATTAGTCTTACTGAAATGTCACACAAAAGCTTCCAAATTGGACTTCTTTTTCTAGGAGTGGTTTTTTTCTTCTCTTGGAATTTTAAAGAAGAACACAAATTTTTCAGTCTATCCCTCCATATGTGCTTGAACCAATTTTACCAGCCAAAGTGGATAAAATTTACTGCGACCTCTAAGTAGTCTTCTATGACATGAACAGCTACTATCGATTAGCTCAGGGTTCTTTCTAGTACCTGATAACAGAAGGAATATTATGTCCATTGCATGACTTGGTGATGTGTCTAATTATAATACCGTATTGGGGTGGTAATTAAAGCACCTCCATGTGAGGAGTGAGTCCTAAGTTATAATGTGATGAGAACTCAAGTAGCTTGAAAGTGGCCTGGAACTTCTTTTAGTTTTCTCCACTCCACCACCAGTGTCAGTTCTGGTCTTCAAAATATCTTACAAGCCCTGCGCTGACTGGCTAACTGCTTTCTGTCGCTGTAGCATATTCCTGCTACACAGCACACTCTAGTGTATTAGTCACACACTCCAACTGCTGGGAAAGAGGCTGCCCTAAGGTTCTTAATCTGAGACCTGTGAACATCTGCTAGATGGATGGGTCATCTTCAGACCCTGGGTGGGCCTTTGAACATCTGTGCAAAATGTTGTGAATAGGTAGGAATGTGTAATTTTGGGGGAAGTGTTCGTGGCCTTTATTGGGTTCTAATAGGGTTAAGTTAAAGGTGAAACATTACAAACTTTTACAACAGGGAGAATTCAGAGCTTCTTCCATCCCCATCGCCAACTCAACCACCATCCTACATCCCATACTGAATTCTGGATCTGAATCCTTAAAAACGTGACAGAGCCATCAAAATAGGGGGCACAGCTTTAAGTGTGAGCAGTGGTAGAATAAAAAGCCCCTAAGGTTCTTTTTCTACATGTGACTGAGTTTAACAAATATACCTTCAGCCCCTACTATGTAGCAGTCGCTATTCTAGATACTAGAGATACAGAGGTGAAACATAAAGATTTTGCTTTTGTGTAAAAAGCAAAATTTATTTTTTGTAAAATAAATGAGCAAATAAATAAACAAACAAGGTAATTTGGAGAGTTGTAGGTGCTTTAAAGAAAACAAAACAGAATGTTTTTATTAATCATAATAACAATAATAACATAATTTTTTTCATACTATGTGCCAGACATCATGCTACTTGGTATTCACAAATATAACCTCAATTAATCTTCAAAACAACATCTTGGTATTAACACCCCTAGCTTACATGTGTGAAAATTGAGGCTCAAAATGTCTGGCTTCTCACAGATCACATAGTTACTAAGTGACAGAGCAAAATAAATTGCCCGTTTGTTTATTAACCCATGTTGACTGACTCCCTGTTTTGTGCCAGGCATCGTTCCCAGACACTAGGGTATAACTATGAACGGGACACATAAAAAGTCCTGCCCTCAGGAAATTAACATTCTCACAGAGCTCAGGCAAAAAATAAACACAAAAGGTATGAGATATACAGTAGGTTTGCAGGTTGTGGTAAGAGCTATGAATGGCCTTAAGAAGCTTGAAAAGGCAAGAAAAGGGATCTTCCACAGAACATCCAGAAATGAGCAGGGTCTTCCTGACATCTTGATTTTAACCCCATGAAACTCCTGTCAGTATACTAAGCTGCAGAACTCTAATAAATCTGTGTGGCTCTAAGCCACTAAATTTGTGGTAACTCATTGCAGCAACAATAGAATAATGTGAGGGGGGGGACTCAAAAACCCCAGAATTTATTTATAAAAATTTGTGTGCTTATTCTTACATGTTTAAACTTCAGTCACCTTCAAAGTACTCTCCATTTGATGCATTACACTTACTGAGATTTTTTTCTGCTGCTCAAAACAGTTTTTGAACTTACTGATTTTGATGACTTTTAGTGCTTCTGCTTTTTGTTTCACCTCTTCCACTTCAGCAAAACATTTCCCTTCAAGGCCTTTTTTCATATGGGGAAACAAACAAACAAAAGTATTGCTTGAGACAAGATAAGTAGGGAGGGTGGGACATACCGGTCATGCCATTTTTGGTCAAAAACTGCGGAACACTCAGTGGGTGTAGACAGGTGCTCTCATAAATCACTCACATGAAATGGCAAATGCACGGAAAGAATCTTCACTAAAACTTCGCTGAAGGTGAACTTAGCCTCTCGCAACAATGCCGGCTGGTACACTGACACAGATGGGATCCTAGAACACGCACCTAGCAGGGGAAGCCTGTGCTACTATAAGGGACCTGCTCTCCAGAAGAAAATTCTGGGTTCTTTTGGAAGTTTCCCTTCATACTATATCAAAATTGTTATAAAATAATAAAATATAAATGTGATGAATAATACCTAAGGAATTGTTGTAAATGCTAAAGAAGATAATGGATTTAAAGCATAAACACAATGTTTGACATAAAGTAATGCATGCTTCAATGCCACCATTATTATCAAAATTTCAGGACCAAAATAAGTGCCATACATGTAAAGAGATATGATTTCCTTACAGAAATAAAGGCTATAATAGAGGATGTACAGGTAAATAACAGCTATCTAGTAAGGAAAAAATGCAACATTTTATGGGGTTAAACCTAATTCAAAAGGGAATAAAAGCTACACAGTAGGCTTTTTAAAGTAAAATTCAAGCTAAAGGATAAACTCTGAGTATATATTCCAGAAAAATTCACACCCGTGTTATTATATCAAAACACTTTGTGTGACATCAATGTAACCTGTCAACCAAGGAGAGTGGAATGGAATGTGCATGTATGAACAATGATGACCTCACTGTACTAGTCTGTGGGGGCAGTAGATGCCATTGAGTGAGCATGTGTACTGTGTGGCCATCACATTCAAAATGACTGAGCAAGTAGAGCAATGAATCTGGATCAGATTTTGCATTAAGTTTGAACATTCCGCTGTGGGAACTATTCAGATGATTCAGCAGGCCACATCTATGGGCAACTGGTGATTGGCAGCTTCATCACAACAATGCTCCTGCTCATGCATTGCGTCTCCTGAAGAGATTTTTTGGCAAAATATCAAATTACCCAAGTGACTCAGCCCCCCTGCAGTCAGTCCAGATTGGGCACTCTATGACTTCTGCCTTTTCCCAGAACTAAAATCACCTTTGAAAGGGAAGATGTATCAGGCCCATCCCCATCAGGAAAATATGATGGAGCAGCTGATGGTGATTGGGAGAACTGTGTGAGGTCCCAAGGTGCCTACTTTGAAGGGGACGGAGGTGTCATGGTCCTATGTACAATGTTTCTTGTATCTTCTTCAATAAATTTCCCTATCCTTTATGTTACATGGCTGGATAGCTTCTGGACAGATCTTGTATATATGTATAAAGAGGTGATGAAAACATCAAGAGACTAGGTTGATATACTTTATATACTAGCCACAGTTGTGACCAGGGAACTAACTATGGGAATAATGAACCATACAGAAGCAAATCAAAGAGATTGTGTTAACATGGGGGAATGCGTACAGAATGGCTGGTGTTGGGCTGTTACAAAGGAATTTGGTATCCATTGCCTCACTAGGCTTTACCAGAAAAAATTGAGTAGGATCAGCCTAATAACCCAGTTCTCTCACCCGCGTAGACTTGAGCAATTCACTCCAATTCAGATGCCCTGTTTCCATTTGTAAGTAAAAGGACTGTGTTTCAGGATACATCAGGTGTTTTCCAGCAGCAAATTCATATAAATTTCTATTGTCCTAAAAGTAGAAATTTACTTTTATGTTACAAATATTCTAAATGTATTGGATATCAGGAACACTCATTTTAAAAACAAAATATAAAAATCAGCATTCTAGAAATAAACACAAGTAATATTTAGATTTTAATGTCTATTTCTCTTCAAAAGTGTCCACAGTACCAGTCACGCAGAGGAGAAAAAATGTTCCTAATGGTATTAGCACAAGTTGGGAAGATTTGATTTCCCAAAGTAGGAAAGCCCTGCTCATTTTTTAGCACTTTTCATTTTTCCAGATGAAAGTCATTTGGAAGGGTCAGTATTAGTGCTGGAGGGTAGCCAGGTCAAAATGACTTGTTTGCAGAACATTTTTACCTATATGAACTATTGCCACATAACATAGAAGCAATCAGGTCAGTAGTAGGTATATTTATTTACAACGAGCTAGAAAATCTTAATGAGCACCGTTTTGAGGCAACAGTATATCATTAACTTGGAAAGTGGCTGGGGTTAAAAACACTTCACCAGGCTAAGTGATAATGACAGGAGAGGATGTCAGGGGGAGGTTTGTATTGTTTTCTCTATGGACAGAGAAACACATTCTTCATTTTGTCACACTATTAAATCACAGCTGTGCAGAATTTGTTAATGTATTCTTCTGAGACAAGCAAAAAGCCACCAGAGGAAATCAATGAATTATTCTGCTCACACCTGAAAAAGGATGAGAAACATATCTATCACTGACTTTGGTTTTGACCTGTGGAGTAACTCCCCTTAAGAAAAATAAGGGGAAACATTTGTTTCCACTTGATTCTTACAATAACCCTGCTAGATAGACAGTACTATCTCCTTATTACACATAAGGTTATGCACAGAGGCAAGACTGCTGGGTTATATGGTAGTTCTATTTTTAGTTTTTCGATAAACCTCCCTATTTTTTCCATAGTGGCTAGGCCGATTTACATTCTCATCAGCAGTGCATGAGGGTTCCCTTTTCTCTACACCCTTGCCAACACTTGTTATCTCTTTTGTCTTTTTTATAACAGCCATGCTAACAGGTGTGAGGTGATGTCTTCTTGTGGTTTTGATTTGCATTTCTCTGATGATTAGTGATATCAAATACTTTTCCATAAAGCTATTGGCCATGTGATGTCTTCTTTGTAAAAAAAAAAAATGTCTATATGGGTCTTTGGCCAATTTTTAATTGAGTAATTTGGGGTTTTATTTTTATTATTATTATTTTGCTACCGAACTGTATGAGTTCCTAATATATTTTAGATACTAACCCCTTATTGGATATAAGGTTTGCAAATATTTTCTCCCAATACATGGGTTGCCTTTCAGATTGTTATTTCCTTTGCTTTAGAGAATCTTTTCAGTTTGATGTAGTCCTACTTGCTTATTTTTTTAATTTTGTTCCCTGTGCTTTTTATGTTATATCCACAAACAAAAAACATTACCAAGACCAATGTCAAGGAGATTTTTCCTATATTTTTCTTTTAGGAAATTTATCGTTTTAAGTTTTACATTTAGTCTTTATCCATTTCAAGTAAATTTGTTTTTGTGAATGTTAGAAGTTAGGGGTCCAGTTTTACCCTTTTGCATGTGGTATCCGGTTTTCACAGCACCATATATTGAAGAGCTGATCCTTTCTCCATTGTTGTTGAAGCCTTTGTCAAAGATTATTCAATCACATAGGCGTGGGCTTATTTCTCAACTCTTTGTTCTGTTCCATTCCCTTTTTAAAATTGCAGTACCATACTGTTTGATTACTATAGCTTTGTAATATGGTTTGAAATCAGAAAGTGTGATGCCTCCATGATTTGTTTTTTACCTCATGATTGCTTTGGCTATTTGAGGTCTTTTGTGGTTTCATAACTGTTTTAGGATTACGTTTTCTATTTCTTCAAATTCATTGGAATTTTGATAGGGATTGCATTGAATCTGCAGATTTCTTTGGGTAGTGCGGACATTTCAACAATATTAATTCTGCCTTTATGTCTTCTTTAATTTTGTTATCAAGGCCTTGTAGTTTTCCTCATACATATCACCTCTTTGGTTAAATTTATTCCTAAGTATTTTATTCTTTTTGATGCTATTGTGAATGAGACAGATTTGTTAATTTCCTTTTTGGCTAGTTTGTTATTAGTGTATAGAAACATTGCTGAGTTTTCCTTTAACTTTACTGAATTCATTTATTAGTTCTAACTGTTTGGGGGTGGAGTCTTTAGGGTTTTCTATATATAAGATAAAATCAGCTCTGGCTGGGTAGCTCATTTTGTTCGAGCATTGTTCCAATATGCCAGAGTTGTGCGTTCAATCCCCAGTCAGGGCACATATGAGGTCAGCCAGTAAATAGTAAATGCGTGGGTGTGTGGAACAACAGATTGTTGTTTCTCTCTCTCTCGCTCGCTCTCTCTCCCCCTCCCACTTCTCTCTCTCTCTCTCTAAATTAAATAAATAAAAATAAAAAAACAAAGATTACATCATCTACAGATATGATTTGTCTTCTTTCCAATTCAGATATCTTTTCTTCCTTTGACTAGCTGCTTTACCTAGGCCTTCTAGTACTATGTTGAATAGAAATGGTGAGGGTATGATTACTTACATTCTTCCTGATCTTAGTGGAGAAGCCTCAGCTCTTCACCACTGAGTATGATGTTAACTCTGGACTTGTCATAGGTGGCCTTTATCATGCTGACATAGATTGCTTCTATACCTTGAAAATATGTCAAATTCGAAGTGCATTATCTAGCATTTGGTACATGTGACAGCATAAAAACCTGCTATTTGGCTCTGTTATAACCTATTTTTAATTTAAAAATTAATTATCCTCCCCTTTTTTAATAAAAAAATAATTTAAGTCACAATTATACATAAACCCATACCCACATGCAACTGACAACTGGGCAGGCATCAGTCCTTCCGTTTAGAGTGTGATACGGAGTGTCCTGGTAGAGAGGGCTCTAGGTCCAGAAATAGGTAACACGGATTTGAGTCCCAAGTCTGTGCATGACTTCTGCTGTGCCTGTGATCCAATCATGTGACCTCCTCCATAGGTCTCAATTTACTTACTCAGTTTACTCAATTACTTGCTTTATGAAAATGCTGCAATGTATTTGTAATTTTATGTATTGTAAGTAATGTTCTGATAGACATCCTTAGATTTAAATCTTTGTTTATATCTTCACCAATTCCTTAGGAAAGGTTGAAGGATTTAATGAAGATAAGTATATTTGATACTAAAAATATTGAAAAGTCCTAATGCACAATAAATATATCACAGTTCATAAATATTTTATTTTAATTTATTCATCTGTTTTGCTTATGCAATACTTTCCTGAACAAACACATATGACAACACTAAACAGAGCAGAATTTTACAGAGTCTTGTAACAGTATATATCTTTTGAAGTCCATGGAGGCAGTTGATCCTATAGAAATCATTTAAGAGTTATAGTTAGTTTCACATAATTCAAGAGGTCTGTGACTTTTTATTCACGCCACTTACTGTCCCTGCATCTCATGTGTAATAAGAAGATGATCTCTGTCTGGCAGGGGTACTGTGAGAATCAAATAGAAACACAAGTGAAAGTGCTTTGCTAATAATAAACCCTACACAGATGGCACCTCACTCACGATGGTTCAGTTTACAATGTTTCAGGGACACGATGCTGCGAAAGCAATGTGCATAATACATTACATGAGCTATCCAACACTTTTTAAAAAAAAATAGGCTTTGTATTAAATGATTTTGCCCAACTATGTGCTGGTGTTAAGTGTTTTGAGCACATTTCAGATAAGCTAGGCTAAGTTACGATATTTGGTAGGTTAAGTTTATTAAATGCATTTTCAACTGATGATATTTTCAACTTATAATGGGTTTATCAGAATGTAACCATCATGATTTAAGGTGTACTTACATATTTTTATTATTATCATTAATTTTTGGTAAATAAAATGGTCAACTTTATTCAATGACCTTTAATTTCAATTTTAGGTTATATTGGTTTCCCTCTAACATTTCTTAAAGTTAATGAATAAAACATTTCTATTACTAAATATATTAACCACTGTCTTTCTATGAACATACTGGATATATTTTATAGTAATGTTAGAATATAGTGAAATTTTGAAGTTCTTTATAGGGGACAGATTTATGAACAAGATTAAAAACAATAAAATGAACAAATAAACTATGTGAAGCATCTCCAACAACATTTCATCTCTAAGAAAAGCCAATTTCAAGAAAAATCCGACTTGCTGTTCATGGGCTTTATTTTCAAAATAAACCCAGCTCATATGGTAAGTTTCAAAGAAGGGAAAGGAAGAAACCATCTGAGACTCTCTGGTATGCTGCCAAAAGTATAATTTGGCAGTTTATCCCACCTTCTGGACGCAGTTGATTGGCAGGGATTCTGTGATGCTGGGGCATAGTGAGACTAGAAGGAGAAAACCAGAGAATTCAGTGCTCCTGTTTCTGAAGAACAGCCTGCTTCTTTACACAATCAAATCCTCTCCCCCCGCCCGCTAAGCCTGTGGGATTTGTGGGACCAATCTTCTTTATGTTGTTCGACTTTCACATCCTTTTCCCACACTGTTTTAGAAGAGTAAACATGACTTTCTAAATACTCGTCTTTCTTAGATATATAGTCTCATTCCATATATCTAAAAAAGAATTAATTTAAGGTGAATTTATGTATATAGATTAAAATGACTAACTCTTTAGATATTTCAAATAGAATACATTGATCTTTTAAAAAGAAAATAATTGGATTCTGCTCTGACAGCTGTGGCTCAGTTGGCTGGGCATCGTCCTGCAAAACAAAAGGTCGCTTGTTGGATTTTCATTCAGGACACATGCCCAGGTCACTGGGTCAGGGGTTTGGGTCCCTGGTCAGGGTCGGCACATGAGAGGCAACTGATCAATGTTTCTCTCTTATATCGATATTTCTCTTCCTCTCTTCCTCTCTCCCTTCCCCTTTCTCTAAAACTAAATATTGTTTTAAATAAAGAGGAAAATAATCAGATTATTTTTATTTAAAAATTAAGTTTAATAGTAAAGTAGAATGATCATCAATTCTAAATATGTTTCCAAAACTTGTTCAGCTAAGTCAAATAGGCCAGTCAGCAAAAGACAAATACCATAGATCTCAATTACATGTGGAATCTAATGAACAAAGTAAACTGATAAACGAAATAGAATTAGAGTCATGGATACATGGAACAGACTGACAGCTGGCAGTGGGAAGGGAGGAGGGAGATCTGGATGAAAGAAGGTGAATGGATTAGCTAAAAAACATATATGCATGACCTGTGGACATGGACAATGGTATGTTGGTTGCCTGAGGGGTGGAGGGAAGCTAAGTGGAGGTGGGCAAAGGGTGAAAAAGCAGTAATAATTGCTATAACTGTAATAGCATAAACAATAAAATACAATTTTTAAAAAAGGTATGTTCAGCTTCCACTACCTTGGGAAGGAACAACAAGAAAAATTCTAATAGAGACATCTCTTCATATACATGTCAGTGTTACATGTTTAGAAAATGCCACCATAGTATTTTTATTAATGCACGTTGAATTCCCAATAATCTTCAGAAAGTTCAAAAATATTAGGGAAGTTTCCAGATATAACTGTGGCTGCAGAATCACAAGACTTGCCATTGGAAAGGACCATCGTGGGCCCATGTCTTTGGATTTATCTTTAGACTCAGAGGCACAACTGACTAGCCCAAGGTCACAAAACTAGAAGATGGTAGGATAGACACTAAGATAAGTATTCTTTCCCTAGTGCTATCGTCTTCTTACTACTAAGATTTTTATATTTTGAAAATATTGAAGGCTCTGCTGTTGGTGTCCTTTCCTTGATCTCTTTCATATTTTAAGTAATTAAAATACCATCCCTCTGTACCCCTTCCCGACACATCTTAGAAGATACTTAGAAACAATTTTAGTCATCCTTCCTCCTTCTCTGCAAGACAACTGCCAATATACATGTTTCTCTCTGAGGCAGATTTCTGTTATTCATAAAAATATTACATAGTATCAAGTGTACAAGAATTTTCTTCAACAAGAAACTATGAAGCTTTTTTCCCCCTATCCACCCATCCATCCATTCCTTCAGCTGGTAATTACTGAGCATCATTAAGTTGCCCTTGGGTTCAGATGCTGGTGCTCTGTCCTGAGGGGATCTGGGGAGAAGGCTGAGCACACTCTCTTCTTAGTCTTCTCTTCTTTCGATATATTTGTTTTCATCTTTTCTTCACTTATAAAGTGTTTTAAATGCAGATTCTGAAAGTAGATATAGGTCTAATATAAATAATGTAGGTAATTTTTATTACTCTTCTCTCCACTCAGGAAGAAAGAAAGAAAGAGAGGGAGGGAGGGAGAGAGAGAGAGAGAGAGAGAGAGAGAGAGAGAGAGAGAGAGAGAGAGAGAGAGAGAAGA
>PVKM010009956.1:0-35811 GCA_004027735.1 Carollia perspicillata | reverse complement strand
TTCACACCAGCTCAAGTGTTCTGGATGCTTTCCTTTAAGTAACTCCTCTGCAGAAAAGGAAACTCTTGGCTAGGCACTGGGATTTCCAGCACGCACAGAATGGGGTAGTAAGACAAAAGCCTTAGTTTGAAAGACAGGTGTTTCAAGATTTTCTTAGCTCTGTCACTTGCTAATTATGTGATTCTTTTGGTAGAGCCTTTCTATGACCTGAGAGTTGTTTTCACACTGTAAAAACTAGAAATAGCAAGCTGTGCCTTCCTCATCACACGTGATTGTTATGTGAATTAGGTTTACATTAGAGAAATGTATAAAGTATTTCAGATTATACAAATGTAAAGCATAATTATAATATTCCCAGAAGGGTTTTTTCTTTACTAATACAGTTCAATAGAGAGGTAATGTGAGCCACATATGTAAGTTTAAGTTTTCAAATAGCTACATTTAAAAGGTAAAAAGAGGTAAATTCATTCTAACAATATATTTTATTTAATCCAATACATCCAAAACATTAATATAAATCAAGCAATACAATCAGTGTAGAAATAATGAGATATTTTACACTCTCATGTTTGTGCCAAATCTTTGAAATCTAGGGCATGTTTTATATTTTATTCATTTATTTTTAGAGAGAGGGGACAGAAAGGAGAGAGAGTGGGAGAGAAACATCAATGTGTGGTTGCCTCTCATGTGTCCCCCACTGGGGACCTGGCCTGTAACCCAGGCATGTACCCTGACTGGGAATCGAACCAGTGACCCCTTGCTTCACAGGCCATGCTCAATCCACTGAGCTACACCAGCCAGGGCCAGTGTGTATTTTATACTTACAGCATATCTCAATTTAGACTAGATGCATTTAAAGTGTTCAGTAGTGTATTTTGTTAGTGTGGCTATTAGCACAGCTCTATACCATTTTTTTTTTCCTGCAAAAAGCCAGTGTATTTGTTCTAGTAAATTCCTGAGTAACAGTTTTTACATTAGTATAGTCCTTTCTGGCGGCTTAATCAGAAAATCCAATTATCTTGTTGCCCTTTACAACTTCTAGAAGGTGCTCACAGCCCTTGATCAATGTCTCTCTTCCCTCCTCAAAGCCACGGTGCTCAGTGGAGTCTCTGAGATCACATCAGTCCAACCCTGGCTCTTCTGCCTCCTGTTTCACATAGAAGGGCCCTTACGACTACTTAGGGGCCACCTAGATCATCCGAGATAATCTCTCTCTAGTTTAAGGTCATTTGCTTAGCAACCTTGATTCCATCTAAGACCCTAAATCCCCTTTGTTACTGAATGTACAGGTTCCTGGGTTCCTGGCATTAGAACGTGGACTTCGTTGGGAGGCCAGTGTTCTCTCTGCCATTGTCAAATGATGCTGTGCCCATTGTTTTTTTCTGCTCCTGGTGGAAATCTTAGGCAGGTCACACAGATTTTTCCAGTTCCTTGGTAATTTAAACAATTTTAAAACATATCCTCCATGGATATTTTCAACATGTCTAACTGACTGATATTCAATCTTAACTTCTTCTCTCTCCCCAATTAGGCCTGCCTCAGGCTTGGAAATCTGGAGTGGGTAGAGAGGCAGGTGTATGGTTAACTTCAATTTACTTCTTTTTTTTTTTTTTTAGATTTCATTTATTTATCTTTTTTAGAAAGAGGGGAGGGAAGAAGAAAGGCAGGGAGAGAAACATCAATGTGCTGCGAGAAAAACAGAGAAACATAGACTGGTTGCTTCTTGCACAGCCCCAAATGGGGACCTGGCCCACATCCCAGGCATGTGCCCTGACCCAGAATTGAACAAGCGACCTTTCAGCTCACAGGCCAACACTCAGTCCACTGAGCTACACTAGCCAGGGCTTCTCTATCATATCTTTTCAATATGAATAGCTGCTCTTTCAAGAGATACTGTTTATAGGCTTGAGCCTCCGGTATTAGTGCCCTTTAATGTCAAATATAATTGGTAGCTCTTTGTTTCATTGGGTGCTTGAGTGGGTTTCTTGAAGATTCTCCATCAGAGACCTCCATCTGCACTTCCCCTTGGTTAGCTGCTACAAAGCTCCTCACAGTTCTGGGCTTCCGGCATTCCTCCCCTCCGTTCAGATCACAAGTGTCTTCTGGTTAGTCTACCTGGATGTTGACCTCAGGTAAGCTCCCTTGCATGGTGGAAATGCAGTTTCCTCCCCATGTTGCCCCTTGACCAATCTAGTCTTAGCTTACAACTTTCAGAATTTCCAAGTCTGGTTAGTAATACTTTAGTTTACTAAACTCCAAGAAGTTGTGTGACTCATTTCAAGTGTCTTTTTAAAATTCTTTTCATTGGCTTAAGGTAATACCCAGCCCCCTTGGGGATGATGGAACAATAAGAAATAAAACACAGAAGCAACACTTATCAAAATAGCGCCTTTGCTTGCTTCTTCATGTGCACCCAACAACTGGACCATGGGATGATGGAGCAGAGCTAGTTTTACAACATCTTATTACGTCATGAGCAGGCAGTCAAGCACTCAGCTTCACGGGATGCTCTTGGTACCTAGTGAATTGCTCTTGGCCTTTGGTGTCTCAGTGGAAAGTGAGATAATCTGTACAATATACATTATAGTAAAATTCTTTATATTTATGCAACTATGACAGGGCATTTGTACAAATTGCTTAGACACAGGCACTTCTAGTGAAAAGAACCCCATCCCAAGGATCTTTCTGGAGTCTACTGAAATACATAAACCTTTTGTTTTATAGCCAAGGAAAGAGGAAGCATTTGAATATGAGGCCAGGGAATATTGGAAGAAGAGTAGGAGAAATAAGGATAATAAAGTAGAGAAGTGTGAAGGAGTCCCTGTCCCATTCCTAACTCCCGTGTTACTATCCTTTTCTAGTATTTAGAAGGCTACTGGTTAACAAATACAGGAGATATTTTGTCACAGTCTTCATCTGGGCCAAGTTGAAAAATGTTACTACAGAGTGGGAAAAAAAAAGACACTTTTCTCACTTCTGCATAGAACCTAGTACCACTTTGGCATTCCAAGAACTGGGCCTCATCATTGAGAGTTAGCACCCCAAACCTGGGCACTGTTATTGCCATATGGGCACCAAAAGGAGTGGCGATGAGACGGGCAGCCCACATCAAATCTAAATAAAAGAGGAAGATTAAGTGTACGCCACCTTCGGACCACATACTAAGGAAGATGTAAATCCTACATGCTAAGTAAGATAGGAGGAGGCTCAGTAGTACAGACTAAGTTAAGAAACTGTGTTATTGACATCACTGTGATTTCATGTGTATTCAGAAGCCAGAAAGAGTAGGAACATTTGGAGTACATAGGATTTTATAGTTTAAAATGGGTTTATTATAATATTTCAAGCAAATAAAGAACAGAAAGATCGTTAAGCATATGGAATAAAAGACAAGTTATGAAACTATCACGCCCCCACACATAAAATGGTACCAAACCTCTGATACGCTGAGCTGACTGCACAAAATGTGTTTCTTTTGCCCATTTGGTAGCTCTTCCTGCGGATCATATCAACATGGCCCCAACTTTCAAATAGAAGGGAATTTAGTGAGTAATGTTTTTTAAATTTAAAAATATTTAAAAAATAAGAGTCATATAACACAGGCTAACATTTCTAGACATAAGAGTGAAGTTTTCAGTTTTTGTCCAGACATGCAATACAGAGCACAGATCTGTTCTGAATCACTGTGGGCAGGGATCACTAAGCTCAGATACACTTACATCACCCACATCGTATTTCAGCCTTCCCTTTGATAATATTTAGATCATCTGCCTACCATCCAGGAACTGAAGAACATGGACAAGAACCGAGGAAACAAAGGGAGTTTATAAAGTCTACATAGTGTTGGAAGAACAGAAAGTGGAGAGACTGGCACATTTTCAGCATTAAACAAACATTTTGAAGAGGCTAGGCTTTTCCTTAATGATGGTTAAACAATCCTGAAGCTGTCGTCGTTAACCTCTGGCTCCTTTGGAAGTACGTCTGTCTCTCGATGTCCATTCATGCTCAAACTTTCTCCTGCCCACGTCCTACTTTCTGACAGCTCTCTCAGGGCTGTTCCCTGGCACCTCTTGTTTTCTGACCTCTTAAATGTAGGCACTTTTCAAAGTCCTATGCACTATCCTTTTCTCTTCCTCCCCACACAATTTATCTAGGCAGTGTTTCATACCAAGGATTTCAGCACTGGATGAACTAGAAAGACAAACTCAACGTGTCCCAGCATGTGCTCACACTCTCCATCTTGGCTTCATCATCTCACCCACTGCACAAATTAGAACCCTCCAGAGGGCTTTAGCTATTCCTTTTCTTTACCCCTCCCCTCGGCCCCCACAGCCTATTAATCAACGAATCCAATTGATCTTACCCCCATTTCCTGTAGCTGTTTCCTCTTTGCCACCACAACTGTCTTGGCTTTACAGGACTCTACCTTCCAAAGCAACTTTCCAAATAGTTCCCTGCTTCTCATCCCCTTCCCTTTGTTAATCATCTACAGCCCTTCTGGTCATCTTTCAGAAATACCAGATGGTCATAGGACCTGTCAGTTTAAGCCTCTGCTGTCTCTCCATCTTGTCCAAGTTCTTGATATTGTTCTCAAGTACCTTCACGGTTGAAACCTAAATTAGTTTTTTTTTTAGTATTTCTCATTAGTACTTTTGTTGGTAGTCTTCGTTAGTCCTGCACTATTAGCTCCCACCTCAACTTTATCCCTCTATTTACCCACCATCCTCTGAACAAAAAAGAATGTGCACGATGCCTTTAATCCTTCTGGGCACATGTTGTTCTCTTTGTGTGGAATATCAGTTAGCCCATAGATGCCGAACAATAATGAGAGCAAAAACTGTGTTTATTGAGCACTTACTATTCGCAGGTACTATTCGAAAAACTTGTCGTTTATTAAGTCATTTAATCCTCGCGCAACCCTCTGAGGTAAGCAGTGTGGTTTCTACCATCAGGCTGAGAAAACTGAGGCACAGAGTGGTTAAGTACTTTATCCAAAGTCACAGGGCTGATGAACTTTTAATAAAATTCTAATATAAACAAGGCGTTTCATTTTATTTCACTTGACTATTAAAGCAATGTTATAAGGGAGGTATTATTATATAAATTGCACAGGAAATTGGGGTTTACAGAGGTCTGCCTCCAAAGTCTTTGCTATTTCCATAATAAAATGCTTCCTCTCATCTAAGGGGAGAACACAAGCTTCATTGTTGGAGTGAAATTTGGGGATTTCCCACTTAATGTAGTATTATTTTCTCCACGATGCTTTTAGTGGGCTAGCCAATTGCTGATGCTAAGCAGGCTTGGATTACACATTCTGTGATGTGCCAGCTGGAGCAGAGTCAGCCAAGGGAAATGGGTTTGTAAGAACAACTAAATTACCAATCTGCCTGTGACATCCAACTAGCACCGATCTGATAGCACCCCTGGCTGAGATGGATGTTTTATGATACCCAGTCTGTGGACTACAGGGGCAGTGTCTAATCTTTAGGTTGTGTTTCCACATACCCTTCGGAAATCAGTACCTGAGACAACGTTTAAAGCAACTGGTTTAGGATTTTTGGGGTTCCTGTTTTTTACATTTTCTTTTGAGTGAAACAGTATGTTTGGTTACAAATAAGGATGTCTTCACCATCACTAATGAGTGGTATTTTCTCCCCCAGTCATGTGGGAGGTTTCTCTTGCCTCTTCCAATGCATCAGCAGAAGAAATCAAACCACTCAGACACTGCCCAACCACACTCCTCCCACCCACAACTGGCTGCTATTTCTGGATAACTGAAGACGTTCTGTAGCTCAGTGTCAAAGGCTGAAACCAAAACCTGAAATTGCTGCTCAGATGTTGCTATATGTAAAATGGAAAAGCGCAAATTCACCAACAATGTCCTGCCTTTTGATCAGTGACCATAAATGAAGAAACATATTTAGCAAAAAAAAAAAAAAAAAGCCGATTATGAAAGCAGTCTGGGAGATTGTAGATCCCTTGAAAGTTTTAGAAAGGGTCTCTTTCCAACGTTGTTGTTTGAGAACGAGGTTAGCGAGAGTCAGTGGGCTGTGTGCACTTCGGTAACACCTGTGGTCATTGCTGGCAGATGCATCATGTGTTTTCTAGTCAAAATTTTAAAGCAGAGGCATTTAGTTTAGTCCTGCGGATGGTGACGAATTTGTGCAGCAGCCTCTAGATACTGGTTTGGATGGTGAGAGGTGAAAAGTCCCATCAAGCCACAACACAGACTGCTGCTACAATGACACCGAACTTCTGTCTTGAAGAAGTCTTATTTCTGGTCAATGGCACCTCTATTATTCCCCTGCCCATTATGCTCAAATTTTCAGTCACCCTTGAACTCTTCTTCTGCCTTTCCACACACAGTTACCATACAAGTCATATTCAGTCTCATTTAGTCAAGTCTTGTTCCCACTCTGTACTTCAGAATTAAGACATCATATTTTTAATAGTCTTTTTTTGTATTTTTTGTAAGTAGCTTGAATTTGAGATCCTAATGGTCACCATTGAACAAATACTCTCGTCGTTTGAAAAATCTTACTATTTTTCTAGTTTTCTAACAGAATTATAACAAATATATAGAAAATATTTTAGGGAGGAAGATCTATCTCTATCACACCACCCAGACATCTCAGTGCTCTTTCTTTTCACATCCTTCATCAACGCTGGTCTAATTGTGTTTCCATATAATCAGTTCACACACCCCCACACACAAAAATCTGTTTCTGTCTTTTAACTAAATATTTTAATGTCAAATGTATAATATAAATGTTTTATAAAATATTGCCAGATATTGTTAAATGGTATTTATAATTCTCATTTTAATGTCTTTTATATTGATGAGATTAACATACCATTTTTTATTTAACTACTTCTTTCTTATTACTGGGTAATTGCATTGTTTTCAATTTTTGTTACTAAAAATGATAGGTTATCAGTCTGCATGTCTCTTTTTAATACAAGGTCAGAGAACAAAATGTATGATATAAATCGTCAGATTGGGTATCGGATGTGTTGCATAAACATATGTGCATTTCAAGTAATGTGTGAGTACATGAGCTATATTTAAAAGATCAATAAGATAAAATATTTTCAATGCAATTTTTAACTGCATATACTTTTTATAATTTGCTCATAATATTTTTAATTTAACTATCAATGCCCTGTTTTTTATTCTAATTAATTTGTATGAATGTTTTGGGTATTGTTGAAATAAAACTTTTATGCTATACAAATTTTATATGGAATTGTTTTCTTTTTTTGCAAGTTTAGAAGTTTTATGTCTGATGAATTGATCTTTGTTTTCATTTTATTTTACCACTTAAAAAGTTGTCCTACCAAGTATCTAATAACGACACAAATGTATTTTCTGCTAGGTATTGCATAATTTCATTTTACTTTATACTTAATTCTTTTACCCATTTGCAGCTTTCTTGAGGTATGTTCAGTGGTCATATTTCATAAATAGAAAGAACTACATGTAGAGTTTTTTTGGAGATTTCTCAACAAAAGTGGACAAAACCAACATCTAGATATCCATACTTAGTATGTCTGTGATTGAAAATATATGTACACACACATATATAAAATAAATGAATATAATTAACATAAATATTTATATTATAATAATATAATTATATAAATATAATTAATGTAATTATCATTTATTATAATACATAACCTAATTTAGAACAGTTGCAAGTTGAGGAATAGTAAATATGTAAATAATAGAGTATAAAACAAAATTTGTGTCATTTTTCCTCCAAAACTGGTGGTTTGAAATTTCTTACTTAATTAATATACTACATAGCCCTTCTATTCCCCACTGTCTTTGGATACTGCTCTTTTAGATGTGAATATTTTCTGTGTAAAAGGGAGCTCTGTCTTGATCTGGAGTACAGAGACTTACTCTCATTCATTTCCACCCTATGTATAACCCCTCCAGTTCCTCGAATGCATAGACCTTGAAAGTCCAAAGACCACATATGTGTTGCCATATGTCATGTTGCAAAATCTCACTACTGAAATATGAGCAAGCATTGTGTCCCAACATAGAGAGAGCAAGCATGAAATTGCAGAAAATAGCTAACCTGAAAAAGATGAGTGTTCAAACACAGGGCTGGCTTGCTTCTTTACCTCTAAACCTGTTCCAGACACTAGCACAATATCTGTTCAGAACTGTTCTCTCCTCAGTCCATAGGCCCTGGCTCTCTTGGACAGCACTTAACCTAGAGCATGGTGTCGAGAGAGATGTCTCATTTGAAGAACTCAGAGGCCAGACCACTTTCCCTATGGTGGCAGAGAATGTGATTTCTAAAGCTGTATGTCTTCCAGCTAGAGAGTCTATTTCCCAGTCCTTCCTGCTGTCTTATGTGGTCATATTACTAAGTTCTCATCAATGGAAAGTGATGGGGCAACTTGGGTATCATCTCCTGAAAAGGAAATCACTCACCCACTTACTTTCTCTCCTTCCTGTTTCCCTTGGGCTAGACCATGCTCACGACAGTGAGCCAGTTTCCACCCTCCAGATGAAGATGGCATCATAGGACATGGTATAACAGCATGAGTGCAGAAGGCTGGGCTCCTGAATGACCTCACGGAGCAGAGACACCTACCTGACCCAGATGCCTGCTGACGTAAAGACAACCATATTTTGGGATCTCCATCAGAAAGGCTTATATAGGTGCAAATTAATACACCTATATTTTCTGCCCTCACCTGTCCTTAACTGTCCCCCATCTTTCTGGAATCTGGCCATTTTTTCTTTTAGATACACACACACACAAACTATAATCCAACACATACTAGTGAATGATGTCACTCTTGATGACCTGAGTTACACCCCGTCCATCTTTCTGATGCTGCCATTCTCAGCTGTTAGTTCTAAGGTGATTTACAATTTGTCTGGGTTGATAATCCAAAGAATTATAAGATCCTGCCTAGTCTTCCAGAAAGACTACTTTCAGTGATTTTCAAGGTATTTTTCTGTACCCCATCTCTCAACAAAGTTTAATATTTGTCAGGCTTTTCCTACACGATTAGGTGTCTCTGGAAAATCTTTCCTGGGTGATTAATCTATATTTTAACCACGCTCAAACACTAGCCTTATCCCGTCACTAGTTTTCCAACTGAACACTTTCTTGCCCATCATTATAAATTTACTTTCCTAAAATTAATCTCTGATTCTGTAAAAAACATTATTAAATGATAATATTTTAAATAAATTTTAAATTACAGCTGACCTACAACGTTATACTAGTTTTAGGTGTACAGCATAGTGATTAGACATTTATATGACTTACAAAGTGATCATCGCAGTAAATCTAGTGTCAAAAACTTTCACTAACACCTACTTTACCTTAACTTTAGGTTTATCCATGAGTGTAGCCTATGCTGTCAGCCCTGTTGTTCACTCTTCTCTGTTCTCCTTCAAGGATCCTGTGTGTCATCCTGGCCACACTGGTCTCCATACTCTGTATGGCTGGCCACAGTCCAAACCCCTACTGTGCCTGCACATTTTTCAAGGTGTAGTTCCCATGTTCCTGCCTTGCCCAAGAGCCTCCTGAGGCTCTCAACTGAAAGTAACTTACTTCCCTTTTATCAGAATTTTGATTTTATGCATTTATCTTATACTTTTTCCCCTCATGTTTGTGTGAATATATCTGTTAGAAAGAAAAGACTCTTGATGGCAGAGACTTTTTCACTTTTGTAACTCTTATCAGGTTTATGATAATGCTTTTACAAAAGCAGAGGTATAAAAATTATGGGATATAAAAAAGTCTTTGCCTTTGTTAACTAATAGCTACAATCCTACAGCAAAGTGTAATTCATATAGTAATTTTTGCAATTGCTTTCTCAGTACAATCTTAGAACAAACCTGGAGGAAAAAAATAATGACATGGCCATTCAGTAGATGAAGAAATTGAAGCTCAAAGAGGTTAGTTGGTGTAAAACTTGGGTTTTCAGCCAAAGCCAGCCTCAAAAGGTGAAGATTAGAATGTTCTTCCCTCCATACATTCTCTCACCCTTGTAACCCCACCTCAACTATGGCCAACACACAGACATACACACACAAACACACTCATTCTACTCTACTCTCTGTCAGCTGTCTACGTGGTCAAATTTAATATGACCATGTGAGTATTATTCATGGCTAAAGGGCATTAAGTGCTAGGGCTTTACTTCCTTCCTTTCATACTCAATGTTATGATTCCTGGACAACTCAAAAGACTATTTGTTTTATCATCAATACCCAAAGTACTTTTTTTTCATACACCCAACAGTTGATTAAAACTAGATGGGTCATGATATTTTTGAATAGCACTTTGTACATTCTGGGGCTTCCCACTTTCTTTTAAGAGCATTATTTTCCTTTACCATATCTTCAACTTTTCCAACCTATTAAGTGAAGTTTCAAATGTGTTGGATCCCACTTTTTTTCTTAAAATATTTTTCTCCTTTTCCCAGAATACCATCTTCCTTCTCCAATCCAAGCTATTGGATCTGACAGGAATTGTTCTGAACCCTAGATCTTTTCAATGTTCCTCTAAATTAGACCTGTCGTAACTTGAATCTGACATTATTTACTTGTTTATACTGTTGATTTTTTTAATCAGTTCTCAAGTAACTTCCTTAGATAAGGATGCATGAGAAGCAAACTATATGAATCATGAATGCCTTCATTACATCCTCAGACTTAATTAATAGTTTATGGACATAGAATTCCAAGATTGAAAATATTTTTCTCATTAATTTGAATAAACTGCTCCATTGACTTTCCCAGCCAGCATTATTGAGGAGAACCACATTAGTCTAATTAATATTCCTTTGGAAGTTATTTGCTTGTTTAGTATGGGAAATGTTAGGAGCTTCTCTTAATTTTCAGTTTTCTGGAAATTAATAAGAATATGCCTAAGCATGTGCCTTTTTCTTTTCTTTTTTACTTGTTTTTATTTTTTATTACATTTTTTTCCACTACTATTTTGTCCTTTTATACCCACCTCTCCCCACAATCACCACACTGTTGCCCATGTCCATGAGTCCTTTTTCCCTTTTGCTCAATCCCTCCACCCACTACCCCCCACCATAGCTGTCAACCTGCTCTCTATGAGTCTGTCTGTATTTTGCTGGTTAGTTCACTTTGTTCATTAGATTCTACATATGAGTGAAATCATGTAGTATTTGTCTTTTTCTGATGGGTTTATTTCTCTTAGCATAATGTTCTCCAGGTCCATCCATATTGTCACAAAGGGTAAAATTTTTGTTCGTTTTTATGGCCAAATAGTATTCCATTCTGTAACCGTCCCATAGTTGCTTTATCCACTCATCTACTGATGGACACTTGGGCTGCTTCCATATACTGATGATTGGAAATAATGCTGCAATGAACATAGGGGTGCTTATGTTCTTTCAGTTTATTGTTTGGGGTCCCTTTGGATATATTCCCAGCAGTGGGATCACTGGGTCAAAAGACAGATCCATTTTTAATTTTCTTCAGGGGCCTCCATACTGCTTTCCACAGTGGCTGCACCATCTGCATTCCCACCAACAGTGCCAATGGGTTCCCTTTCTTCACATCCTCACCAGATCTCCTTCTTGTAGATTTATTGATGGCCATTCTGGCAGGTGGGAGATGGTGTCTCATTGTGGTTTTAATTTACATTTCTCTGATGACTACTGACACTGAGCATCTTTTCATGTCTCTTGGCCATCTGTATGTCCTCTTTGGAGAAGTGTCTCTTCAGGTTCTTTGCCCATTTTTTAATTGGGTTGTTTGGGGTTTTTTGGTGTTGTTTTGAAAGTTCTTTATACTTTTTGGATATTTATCCCTTATCAGATATATCGGCAAGTATGTTCTCTCATTCTGTGGGTTGTCTTTTTATTTTATTGATGTTTTCCTTTGCTGTGCAAAAACCTTTTAGTTTGATGTAGTTTCATTTATTTACTTTTTCTTTTGTTTCCTTTGCCTAGGAAGATATATCCAATAAAATAGTGCTATGAGCAATATCTGAGATTTTGCTGCCTGTGCTGTCTTCTATGATTTTTATGGTTTACAGTCTAACATTTAAGTCTTTAATCCATTTTGAATTTATTTTTGTGTATGGTGTAAGAGGGTGGTCTAGTTTCATTTTTCTGCATGTATCCATCTGATTTTCCTAACACCATTTACTGAATAAACTATCTTTAGCTCATTGTATGTGGTTGCTTCTTCTGTCAAATATTAATTTACTATAAAGGTGTAGGTTTATTTCTGGACTCTTTATTCTGTTCCACTGATCTATGTGTCTTTTTCACTTTTCCAGGCACTATTGCAGTCTCTTAGGAAACTCATTAATACCGTGTCTTCTAATGCAGATTCTCAGTAAAATGAAAATTTTTAAAAAGTCTAGGTAGAAGCCTCATTATTACAGTTGCATTAGAGAATTGACTTTAAAATCAGAGTCAGATGGCATCCTGACTCTGTAGCTGAATTTAGGAGGACCCACTCACAGTGTACCATACCAGACAGCCTGCCTCACCTCACAGGGACAGAGTCTTCCCCTACAGGAGCCATGGGGAGTGTCTGCTCTATCTGTAGATTTGGCCCCTAAATAAGAAAACAGAGGTGAAAAACTTCACTTTTTGTCATTATAAAATTACTAATGATACAAATCACTCTATATCTTCTGGGGCGGAGCAAGACATGAAAGCAGGCCTCAAGTAAAACCAAGGATTTTTCTTCGCCTAGATGTAAATATCAAAGGGAAGAACTGTCCCCTCCTAATAAACCTGAGGAGGGTGCTAGGAATCTGGAGAAGGGCATCGCAGGATCCTATGCTAACTCTGGGAAAGTCTCCCTTAATTTCTTTAATGAGTTTTTCACTTTTATTTTCTCCATTTCTTTCTTTTTGTACTTTCTATTTACATCATTTATTAGTCAGTGCTATTGACTAACAGGATTATTCCTACTCATTCAAATATTTTCTCATATTTCCTTGTCTAGTTTTTGCTCTACATTCTTGAAATTTCATTGATTTTCATATTATACTCCTCTGACTGACTTTTTCAACCATCATAGTCTAAATCATTAAGATCTTCTTATTCCAGTGTTTTCTTCTTCATAGCATCATGTTGTTTTATAACAATAATTTACATTTTAAATACACCTGAGTGTTATTTCTACCCCCACTAGTAGAGCACAAAACCTGCCTCCCATGTCTAAAACATACCAAACTGATAATCCTGCCACACGAGCTGCTCCTCCTCTGGTTTTCAGGCTCAGTGAATGGCTGTCAGATTGGTTTCAGTCTGGTTATCTCTGCCTCATCTCTTAGATTGGAACTCTTCCGGGGATAACTTTTCCAACCTCTGCGTCACTGCCTACTTCTCCATCGTTGCACTCCTTACGACATCCACCTCTCATTTACCTGCGTCTTGACTTGATTGGTAATCTGTGTCATTAGACCTAAAGGCAGGAACTGCGCCCCTTTTTGTTCAGGCTGTATAGTACATGCAGCCCGACAGGCATTCATTAGATATCTGAAATGAACGAAAAAAGGCATGTATGAACGCATGAACATGATACCTCATGCCTGTAAAATCTAAAGCACCTGGGGTATTAGAATGCCAAGGAAAGCTGTGTTGCCAGCCAGAGTACTTACAGTTTTCTGAGAATTTAAGTTTAACTTGTCGTCCCTAGGAATTTGGGTTTGAGTGCTGAATGACTTACAAGTGGTTAGCTGTAACGAGATTCAGTGTTGGAAATTAGCTGTCTTTAACCCCCAAGTGCTGTATCTATGTAATTATCTCCCACCTGTCTTTTAAAAGAATAGATGCGATTGAAAGGAAGAGACGATAATAGCTAACAGGAAAATATACACCCTAATGCTGAAAAGTGCCGTGGAGCAAAACGCAACAGCACGAGAGGAGCGGGAAAGTGCTAGAGGGCAAGCGGTGTTGTTGGGCTAGTTAGTTAGTTCGTTCGTTTTTTATTGTGTGGTCAGGGAAGTCCTCACTGCAAAAATATAATTTGTGCAGAAATCAGAAGAGAGTAAGGAGCAAGCAATACAGACATCTGGTTTAAAAGTATTTTTAGAAGGTCTTTTTTTGTAAAGGTTTTATTTATTTACTTTTAGAGAGAGGGGAATGGAAGGAAAAAGAGAGGAAGAGAAACTTCAATGTGTGGTTGCCTCTCATGCGCCCCCTACTGGGGACCTGGCCTGCAACCCAGGCAGGTGCCCTGACTGGGAATTGGATTGGCGACTCTTTGGTTCTCAGGCCGTTGCTCGATCCACTGAGCTACACCCAGCCAGGGCCTGGAAGATCTTTTTTAAAGTGCAAAGACTGTGAAATAGAAGCAAGGTTGGCATGGTTGAGAAATACCAAGGAAACCTGTATGGCTGAAGCAAAGTAACTAAGGGAAAAAGGAGTAGATGAGTTTAGAGCAGTGGCCAGAGTTTGTGTCATGTGGGCCTTTGGTAAGGCTTGGATTTCTACTCTGAATGAAATGGGAAACCATTGGGACTAATGGGACCACACGTCAAGCAAGGTTTACCCATGAGGATGTGACACTACAGTCTTAAGAAGTTGGCAATTTGACATTGGAGACAGATATGTAAGTCAAAATATTATTGTATATGATGAAGTACTATATTAAGGCTACTTCTAGGGAGCAGTTCAGAAGGCCACCTTCCCATAAGAGGAAGTGTTGCCTAAACTGAGGAGAAAGCAGAGATATAGAATCAATCTCCTCTCGATTTCTCCCAGTTCTAATTGTTAATGGGCCCCTGTAATTGGTCTAGGACCCTTCTAATTCCTGGGTCAATCTCGGAAGGATATCCGAAGCTTACTTCACAGAGACTTAGGAAAACAGAATATACTGCAGCTACAGGGTTGGTAACCTGGTTCTTCATGTGATAGCCAAGTTCCTGTTTCCTGACCTTCTGTCTTCTTGAAAATATGTTTGATTGGGCTTCAGTTCCTTTGATTAGCACTTCGCTTTCCTACTAACTCTTGCCTCTTCCTCCATCCAATAGCAGTTTTTCATTGGGGCTATTAGCCAATGGTCAGTTAGGGAAATAGAAACTGCGGTAAGGTATTTCAGAGAGAGAGGAATTTCATAAAGAAAATCATTTACAAAATGTTAGGAGGACTAAGAAATAGAAGAGGGAGTTCATGTTACCCAGATGCCTGTAACTACAGGGAGCAAGCATCCGCTTTCATGACGGGTTGCAGGAGCTGGCGTTCCCAACACTGCTCACGTTCTTGCTGCCAGTCAGGAGACTGTGAGTCTGCATATCTGTCAAAGCTTCGACCTATAGTAGAAATGCATCTACCTTCCCTCGGGTCTTCGAATACCATGTGAGCACTTCTCACTAACCTGAGAGTAAAGTGACCAACTCATCCCCCTCTGCCAAGAACTTTCCAGGTTTTAGCAGAAAACGCCTTACCTCCCTGGAAACGTCCAATACCAGGAAACTGGGTCTATTAATACCCAAGTAGCAAGGATCTGGGAAATGTAGTTTCCAGGCTTCCAGCCCCCAGCAGAACAAAGGAGAGAAAAGAAAAGTTGCTCTGAGGCAGAGCACCAGCAGACAGTTGTCTAACACTTCCTGTAAAGAAAATGCTCACGACTCAGAACCAAACTGTCGCGCGCACTTAAATGTGAGCACAACCCATTATTTGGAACTCCTGTTGCTATGCGACTCTTGGTCATGCGGCTAGAAAAGAGTCGTTGATTCATACTGAGCTACTATGATGATACAGCTCTATGAGTAAGTCAGGTTCTGAGTATAGGATTTTTGTGAGGTTCAGTGAGATTATTATTATATAAGGTTCATAGCACATTATGTACATAGAATAACTATCTTACAAAGGGAATTATTACTAGTTCTACTAACAGCAACCAGAGTAATTGAGACCAGTTGTTTTTCTTACTGTGATGTGCAGAAACAGGCTCTGAAAAGTACTAAAATAGGGGCCAAGTGGAAAAAGAAAAACAAATTCACTAGTTGACTTCTTCACTTTCAAAGGGTAAAGAATCTATTGTGTGGCTATTCCCATTCATTCTTTCAGAATGTTGTTCTAGACATTTCTAGCCCTGCTCAGAGAAGAAAGGAAACCCATCTCCCTGTGTAGTCATGGATATACGTTTGACTTATTTGGAGAGCCAGGACTGTCTGGCTCTATTCCTCTGTGCAAAGGCAGCAAGGAGCACTCCTCTCAAAACACTCAATAAAACAAACGTTGAGTATCATTTTAAACATTCAACAATTTCCTACCAGTCTTACTTTCCAAGAGAAATTCACCGCATGGCCACTGGGGGCATTGCCTTGCTTGGCTATGACTTCGCTTTCGTGGCTCTGTCACATAAAAAGTATTTAGCTTCCACGCTTTCACTTGGTTATCCAGTAAACATAGGATAATTAGACTGGTGGTAATAAAGTCCTCTTCATAAAGGATGGTGAAATCCAGACGTGGCTGCCCCTCACTGGCGGGCGGACAATTCCAGGCGTCTCTGATCCACCCCACAAAGCCAGGCAGAGAAGGGCTCCTGGGACCAGCACCACTGACTTTCAGGAGGGAGTGTAAGCAGAGCTTTCTTCATTTGTCCTCGGTTTATTCTGGCTGCCAGACAGGGTGCTCACAGCTTTCTAACCTGGACAGAGATCGCATGTTTCTCCATCTTAAGGCTCTGACATCTGATGCCCAGCTGTGATGACGCCAGAAGAATGGACTCCCCAGTCATTGCTCCAGTGACTTCTCAGGGGGGTGGGGGGAACCCCAGAGAGGGACACAGATCCCTCACAGGTCACCAAGCAGGGAGGCTCCAGAGAAAGGCCCCTAGGGCTACCAGGGAGCTCAGTAGGGAAATTGTTGCTGGTGTGCACATACGCTTTAGGGTTGTAGAAAGACCTTAAGTGTTGCTAACGGTCCATTTATTTCTCAGAGAAGACAATAATAGGGTTGTGTACTATCTTTTCAAGACATGTTACATCAGTTCTCCCTACCTTCTTGTGAAATGCATATGTGGGTGTGGCCCTTCATTTCCTGCACATTAAGGCTCTGCTGAACTCTCCTCGGTCCTTCATTTCATTCATTCATTCATTCACTCATTCATTTCCTCTTTTGTATTAAATGCCTGGACTGTGTCAGGCCCTGTGCTAGGACCTGGGAACACAGGGAAGAATGGAAACTATTTCTTCAGGAGGTTCTCTGTTCTCTGTCCAGTAGTGGCAGACACCAGCAAGCATATAATTAGAATGCTTTTTGAGAAGCTTGTGTAGAGGTTCAATATATAAAAAGTCTTTATGCAAAAATTTCCATTACACGCACTGGTCCTTAAACCATCAGAGATTAATAGATATGTCTTCTGAGAATGTGCTGGAGGAGAGGACAGGAAAAGGTCAAAAGAAGTTTGTGGTTATCAGATAAGAGAAAGAATTCTTTCCCATAGGCCAGACATTTTGTTTCTATCCATAGAGCCAAAGACTCAGCTCTTTAATATATTGTTGGCATGGATTTAATGTGTGGTCACCTGAATCATGACCATATTCACCAGCACAAGTTTCAGGGAATTTTTCTTGCACTTTCTCAGCTGATTATTTTTTTGAAAAATGCAAATGCTGATCTTTATCATTTTTTCCTGTTGAATTTCATCCTATTGGTTGGAATCAATCTCCAAATCTGGCAAAGTCCTCATGAATTATGCTTCTGTCATCTATTATTGTAACTACTCCACCCAGCTTGATGTCATCTGAAAATTTCCCAAACATCCCTCTTTCCCTTTGCCTCTATCCAGCCCATAGCGATGAGAGTAGTCTTTCTAAAATAAATCTCTGATCTTCTCCACACACACGCAGTTTAAGTATGGCTTCCCATCATGACAAACAGCCTAGCATGAAACTCAAGGACTGTCACAATTTGCCCCTTCTTTATTTCTTCTTCAACCCCTGACACGCACCCTCCAAATATATTGAACTATTCAGAAGTTCTGAGAACGCAGTGCTCACCCGCTGCCTAACCCCCTAGCTTTGCTCTTCCTTATAGGCTACACTTTTCTGCTTAATTCCCCTTGGTGATAACTGTTCATCCTCCAAGCCTCGGCCACACTGTAGCTCCTCTTGGAAGCCCCCTGGAGTCAAACCCATATCCGTGCCCCAGACTAGTGTTCCAATCTCTGTGTTTTCATATAACTTATATATCCATGAATGTACCCCTTCTAAGATCAATCAAAACTCAGAAGTTGTCAAACTCTAATGTTCATGCAAATCACCTAGAAATCTTGGGTAAATGCAGACTCTGGTCAGCTTAGTCTGGGAGTGTAAGAAGATCTGACCATCTGCATTTCCTACAAGTTCCCACGTCGTGACGATACTGCTGGTCATGAACCACACTTTGAGAAGAAAAAAATATAATCCCTGTAATATCACCTTTCTCAATGGTGAGCTACTTATGATTAGTTCCTAGAACTTACTCATCTTTAAATCTCTAGAACCCAACACACACATGATTCTGTAAAACGTTTTAGACGAACTTATCCTGTCTCATTTAATATTAGTCTTTTAAAAGGTTGAATAGAGCTACCAGAAACTACCTTCTGTGTTGACACCAGTACAATTCCCACACTTTACTCAAAGTAAACCATGACTTGCTCATCTTTGATTCAGAAAGCTGGGTACCAAATTGCTGAAAGAGGAGCTCTAGCCGGCTCCTGTGCTCTGATCTTAGCTGGGGTACAGAAAGGAGAGGAAAACAAGTGGGCTGCTGACGACATTTATGACACTTGCATTACTCTTCGTGCAAACCACTTGCACATGCACATTTCCTTTAATGCTCATTCATAACCGCCCCATGAGACAAGGACACACAGATCCCAAAGAGTTGACTCACAGGTTTCGATTCCTGACTCTGCCACTAACCTTCTATGTGGTCTTGGGAAAGTTACGTAACATATTTGAGCTTCTACTCCTCTCTTTAAAATAAAGATAATAATAGGTTCTGCCTCACAGGAGAGTTTGAGAATAAATGTGTTAAGGTAGATGAATGCTCAAGCCAGTATTTATATGTGTTAAGTGTGATGTAAGTATGAGCCACTATTATTTATTTATGCACTTGAAATATTTGAGTCCCAGCTCTACACCATGCACTGGGCTGTGGTCTGAGCTGGGACTACAGTTACACGGAAGATAAAATACACATCTACTCTCCAGAAGCATAAAGTCTTAGAAAAACAGGCAATAAACAAGGAAACAAACAAATACAGTTACAAATGGAAATATGTGCTATAAAAGAGCCGAAGGCAGGAATAAGAGCTGGAAGTGGGGTGGGGAGCTGGTTTAAAGGAGGTGATCAGAATCAGGAGAGGGTGGGACCCTGACGGTGACACCTGAAGGGTGAGAAGCCATCCAGGGGTACACAGAAATAAGAGCATTCCAAGCAAAAAGAACAGCCTCTGCCAAGACCTGAGGTTGAAAACACACAATTACAGCCCTCTAACAGGAGATGAAATTGAATAGAATTCAGAGATTAAGTGATTTGCCTGTTGTTAAGTCCTATATCCTATCAAAGTCAAGATCACAGCCAAAACTCCTGATTACATATCGTTATAACACTATGTTGTAGATTCCACATAGAAGGGAAAAGGAGACCATTGACCAGCCATTCATTCATGAGATCAGCTCAGCAGCTGCCCAGGCTCAAAGGGCCATAAATCTAAGCCAGTCTTGTCACCTATGGATCAGGCTGGATAGGAGATGACACTGAAGCCCAAGATAAAAAATGAGATATTCCTAATTTTTAAAAAACATTTTATTTACTTTATAAAGAGAAGGGAGGGGAAGGAGAGAATCATCAATGTGTGAGATACAATGATCGGTTGCCTCTTGCACACCCCCAGCTGGAGAACCTGGTCTGCAACCCAGGCAGGCACCCTGTCTAGGAAACAAACCAGTGACCTTTTGTTCATAGGTTGGTGCTCAATATACTGAACCACACCAGCCAGGGCTGGAGATATTCCTAATTTTTATTTTACTGTATGAGATCTGTCCAGAAGGTATCCAGCCAGCCACATAATGTGAAAAATAAAGACATTTATTGATGAAGATACAAGAAACATTGTACATAGGACAATGATGCCTCAGTCACCTTCAAAGAAGGCACCTTGGAACCTCACACAGTTCTCCCAGTCACCATCAGCTGCCTCATTGAATTTTCCTGAATTTCACTGATGGTCTGAAATATCTTCCCTTTCAAAGGTGATTTTACTTTTGGGAACCAGAAGCCACAGGGTGCCAAATCTGTGCTGAAATGGGGCTGAGTCACCTGGGTAATTTGATGTTTCGCAAAAAAATTCTTGAAGAGACATGATGCATGAGCAGGCACGTTGTTGTGATGAAGCTGCCAATCAGCAGTTGCCCAGAGCTGCAGCCTTGAAAGTCATGTGAATAGTTTCCGCAGAGGAATGTGCAAGCTTAATGCAAAATTCAATTCAAATTCATTGCTCTACTTGCTCATTTTGAATGTGATGGCCACACAGTACATATGCTCAGTCAGCAACAGCATCTACCGCCTCCACTGACTAGTACAGTGAAGTTGTTGTTCACACATGCGCATTCCAGTCGACTATCCTTGGCTGCCAGGTTACATCGATGTTGTGCAGACAGTTCTCATTATATTAACAATGGCTTGACTTTGCCTGGATAGACCTTGTATGTTTCCATAGTGTAGTAGCAACAGTTCACTAGGTTATGTTAAAATAATGAATTACTCCAAAATTACAGTACTTATTGAAACAAAATTTTATTTCTTGGTTGTCTTACATTTTAGTGATAATTTGGTTATAGCTCTGTTAACTCCATGATCTAGGCTGAGCAAGGGTGGGACTAGGCAGTGACTCTTAAATGTTCTGTAAAAAAAACCTTAACATTTTCACTCATACAAGGAAAATCAATTTGGCCAAAATAAGTTTCACGGCCAAGTGCAATATCAATGAGATGGAAATCGGTGGGGATATATACTCTTCTCCCCACGAGGTACAGCAAATATACAAAACAATAGTATGATCTGCCACATGTACTAAGCAGATCTTCAGAATCATTTTCATTTGAATTTAGGATATTTCCATAGCTTTTGGTATATTGAGATTTGTTAAGTGTTTATTATCAGGGTTTTGAGAGAAGTTACTTTAGATCAGATCCACATATTTATTTAAGAAATGATTATTGAGTGTTGTTATGGCCAGGACTCTATCTCCTCTTTGCTCTTATACCTATACTCCTCTACCCCTAACCCTTACAGGAAAGTTTTATATATGTGTTGTTTTTAACACCACTAAGCAATTACTATACTACACAGGTCCTACAGGTTAAAGGCTCAGTCTCACAAGACTACTCCCACTTCCAACAGCAGTAGCAAGTCCAGTGGTCACCAGTGCTTCCAACCAGCTGGCTATAAATTGGAGATTTCCATGGCCTTGTCCTATGTTTTGATTAATTTGCTAGAGTGGCTCACAGAACTCAGAGAAACATTCATTTATGTCTAACAGTTTATTATACGAGTATTAAAGGACATAGATGAATGGCCTGAAGGGGAGAGCAAGGAATACAGGAAGGGACTCAGAGCTTCCTTGCTGTCTCTGGGGATGACACTCCCCCCATCACCACATGTTCACTCACCTGGACGCTCTTCATATACCTATCCTTTTATGTTTTTATGAAGTCTTCATTATATAGTCATGGTTGATTAAATGATTGGCCATTAGTGATTGAGTCAACCTCCAGCCTCCCTCTCCAACCTGGAGGTCATGGAGGTGAGGTTGAGAGCCCCAACCCACTAGTTACATGGTTAGTTTCCCTGGCAACCAATACTACATCCTTAGATGCTCTTCAAAAGCCACCTCATTAACATAAACTCAGGTGTGGTTGAAAAGGGTTATATATACCAAGACACCTTTATCATTCTTATCATTTAGGAAGTTCTAAGGGTTTAGAATCACTCTGCAAGAAATGGGGATGGAGAACAAACATATTTTTTATTATAAAGCACAATATCACAGACAGGAAAGGCTGATGGGCAGCCAAGCCAAGGAGGTTTTGCCTGCTGTGTATACAGAGAGGAAAGAAAAGTGATTGTCAGTGATAAATGGCAGAACATGTGGTTAAACGCGAACCATTTTGAACATCAACATGCCTGTCCTTCTCTGCTTCTCCTTTTCTGTGCCTGTGTGTGGAATCCCTGCCCAGTGCCTCCATTAGTAGCAGAGCTCTCTATCAACCGCATGAAAAGCACAGCTGCTCATTAGCCGTCTCACATGAGATAAGGGCTAAATATTGTAAAATTTTTCTATAAATAGGAAATGGTAAAAGCAGCAACTACCCAAACACATGAATCCAAGGAGTTTAAATATTAATAACTTTCCACAAATATATTTTGCATTCTCTATATTAAGGTAATGTAGAAGATTTCTACATTATCTTACATCTACATTTTCTACATCTGCAATAAGATGTAGAAATCCTAGACTATGGGACAAACTTCATGAAAATAAAAAACTCCTGGTTTAGTCTTATTTTTCACTTTCAAATAATACACTGGCACTAAAGTTTACATTCTTGAGATTAACCCTCTTCTGGACAGAGCCAGAGACGGAGAGATTTTGACTTAATACAATTATGCTAAAATTCCCAAAGTTCTTCATCACAGGGAAGACTGATATTTGATGGCTGCACTGATCTTTCAACTACAGTAGGCAGTAGTAAAATTATAAAATGTTTTCATATCTGTTCATGAAAAGCCATACTCTAAGCCTCTTACTTATTGATAAATGTTTTGAAATTTACCCCTAGGTTGAAGCCTTGGAGTTCACGGTCAAGTTGGAGCAGTGGTATAGTGAGATGGTCTGCAGTTCAAAGAAAGATGTTTGAGCCTCTGCTCTTCCATTAATTTGGGAGGCGATACTTGGCAAGCCCCTTATTCTATTTTTTTCTTCATTAAAAGAGTGAAAAAATGGCCACCAGCTGATGTGGCTCAGTGGACTGAGCAATGGTCTTTGAACCAAAGGGTCGCCAGCTTGATTCCCAGTCAGGGCCCTGGATTGCAGGCCAGGTCCCCAGTTGGGGGTGCATGAGAGGCAACCATACATTGGTGTTTCCCTCCCTTACCCTCTGTCTAAAAATAAATAAATAAAATCTTTTTTTAAGTGAAAAGTGGCAATAACAACTCTTCTATTTACCTTGTAGGACTGAAATAACATTCAAATAAGGTTGTTTGAGATCTCTTTATATTAAAAATAATAATAGAGAACATGTAGGAGGCCTATTATGCACCAGAAATTCTCAGTGTTTTAAGCCCTTATCTGATTTTCCCCCACACAATGCTATTCGGGAGAAACTATTAACATTTCTGTTTTATAGATGAGGAAACTGTGATTGTAAACCTTACTCAAGTTCATATAAATGGGGGCTGGCAGAGTTAGGGCTCAATCCAAAATTACACTGACCCTAGGATTCAGCTAGTTAGTAAAACATTAGAAGAGGTATTAAGATCAGCAAGGTTTTCCTATAATTTGACTTTCAAGAACCAACATAAACATTGGGACAAAGGTAATAATGCAGTTGACCTTAAATGCCAGGTAACAATATCTCCTTTAAAAATCTGATTTTAAAAAGTGTCAAAATAAAAAATCCAGTTTCTTCGTCCATAGACTATGTGTTTATGTCCACTTCCTATCATACATGTGATGGCTTTTTTAACAAGACCAGGACACACAAATGTTTTTGATCAAATTTTCCAATGTCTGTATTCCTCTGAGGAGCTAACATGTTACAGCCATTTTCTAGGACTTGGTAAGATTCTCTCTGGTCAAGGTGTGTGCTGCAAGGAAGGGTTCATCTGGCAACATCCATGAACTTGATGGGAAGGAAAGCAGTCTTAAGCATTGAGCCTATATGTTCACTCTACCAGTTGGCGTGTTTCCCCATTGGGACAAAGACTGAGGGCATGGAAAGTCTCTGAACTTGACATAGGGCAGGAGCCAATGAACTGAAACTGACCACAGACTGCAGACAACCGTTTCTGAAACAAATCAGGAACAATGGCAGAATTCTAGGCAAAGGCTGGCTTAGTCTATCACCTACCTTTGAGGAAAAAGTTCCACCATTAAGACCACTCAAGATGTAATGGAATCTGTTCTTAAGTTTTACACTTTTCCCTACACTCCAAGTTATATGCTACCACAGCCTTCTCCTATGGATGAGCACTCAGGGATCACATACTCTTTTGCATACTTCTATCTAAACCTATTTTCAAGAAAACATTTCACAAATTTATTTCCTAGAGGAGGGGAAGAGAATGACTTAAATGGGTTTCAAGATTTTGTCCCTCTCGGAGAGTTTACATTTTAAAGGGTAGGGCAGCTGCTACTACAGAACCATCAGCTAAGGTAGTGGGGGATGTGATTAGCAGCATGACAGTTTTCTGACAAATGGATCTGAAATCACATTTATGTTATATGACCTTACCCAACCAATTTTACTTACTGCTACTTCACGAAGGTTTCTGAAGGTAATTACCAAACTTATAAAATAAACAAAAGTATAAAGGAAGCCTTGAACACAATAAAAACTTTTCAAAATCTGTACTGTAGTCAGTGCTGGAAATTTCCCTATTTTTTCCCTCCCGCTTCCCTAAAAGATGAACCTCAAATGTTGACTCACATACGGAGCCTTCCCTGAGTCCCACCAAGGCCCGCCTGCCCTTCATATGAGCTCAGTATACATGTATACTGAGACACGTATACATGCTTCACTTTGTAATTGCTTGTTTAGATGTTTGCCCATTCGTTTGTGAGGGCCAGAAGGGCAGGAATCCGACTTTCTCATCTCTGAATGCTTGGTTCCTAGCTCAGGCCCCACACTTAGAAATTGCTTAAACATTAGGAGAATGGTAAGGGGTGCGTACTGGAAGTAAGTGCAAACATTTTTCTGTCTTACTTTCAAACATGGATTTGAATTTGTTGCTGCTATTTAATTACTGCAATACTTTGACAAGGGCCTGTGGTTCTACCCTTGGTGCCATTTGCTCCTAATGGCCACATTGACATTTTAGTGCTTTTGCCTTCTATTAAATTACTTCCCAATGCAATTGCTATTGCTGTTATTTCTCACACAATGCTGGTGATTGGTCACATGACAAAAGGAACAGTCGTGTAGCCTAGCCAATCTTATCCCAGCTCAGCCCATTGCCCAGAAGACACAAGTGTTTTAAACCTGTCTGGAGCACACACAGGAGCTCCCCAAACACCCGGCAGAGCCCCAGCCAGCCTCATACCTCCTGCTTCCAAATGGCGCACCTGTTGCATCGAGCCATCTTTTATTTTGACATTTAGGTGTTTTTTTTAATGAATTCCATTTTTGGTTTGTATAGTATAAAGCCTTCTGTTTTTAATAGATTTCCTTTTGTCAATCATCCACTTCAAAATATTCTCTTCAGCTTTCACTTTATTTCCTTTCATCTTCTCATTCATAAATCTTAAAAGCTGTTTTACATTAGTTATTTTTAAAGTATAACCCAGTCCACTTCCTTTGTCAGTGTATTTGCAGCGTAGGAGTGCTGGCTCCGTGCTTTCTTAGGCTGAAGGCCTTTCTCCCAAAGCAAATGTATACATGTGCTTGGAGAGACTTCTAAGACTCTCTGTAACTGAAATCTCTTTTATATATGGAGAAATTTAGGAGAGTGTGTGAGTTGGTTTAAAAATAGTAGGAACAGGTAATGTGCTCAAATTAGATTAAATAATAGTTATTTTTATCCCTCTTTCTATTATTAGATTAATTTCATCAACACACATATATTGAAAATCTACTGGTCTGTCCAGAAGGTATCCAGCCAGCCATGTAATATGAAAAACAGGGACATTTCTTTTTTTTCCTTTTTTTATTTTAATTGTTATTCAAGTAAAGTTTTCTGTCATTTACTCCCATCCCAGCCCACCCCCCCCAGTGCTCCCCACCTCCCTCCCATTTCCACCCCCCTTAGTTTTTGTCTATGTGTCCTTTATACTTGTTCCTATAATCCCCTCCCTTTTCCCCTGAAATTTCCTCCCCTCTCCCCTCTGGATACTGTCATCCCCTTTTCTAAAAAACAGGGACATTTATTGAAGAAGTTACAAGATACAAGAAACATTGTACATAGGGAAATGATAGCTCAGGCCCCTTTAAAGTAGACACCTTGGGACCTCACACAGTTCTCCCAATTGCTATCAGCCACCCATCATATTTTCCTGAGTTTCATCAATAGCCTGAAATCTCTTCCCTTTTAAAGGTAATTCTAGTATTATGAAAAGCCAGAACTCATAGAAAGCCAGATCTGGGCTGCAGGGGGCTAATTCACCTGGATGATTCAATGTTCCACACAAAAAAACTCCGCACAAGATGCGATGCATGAGCAGGAAGGCTCACTGTCGTGATGAAGCTGCCAATCACCAGTTGCCCATAGCTGTGGCCTTCTGAATCATCTGAAGAGTTTCCACAGAGGAGTGTTCAAGCTTAATGAAAAATTTGGTGCGGATCTGTTTCTCTACTTGCTCCATCATTTTGGATGCAAAGGCCACACAGTACACATGCTACTCAACAGTGTCCATCACCCTCACTGACTAGTACAGTGAAATCATCATTGTCCACGCATGCACATTCCAGTCCACTCTCCTTGGCTGCCAGGTCACACTGATGTCGCACAAATCATTCTCATTATATTAAGAATGACTGGACATTTTCCAGACAGACCTTGTATGTCATGCATCACACTGGGCACAAGTCGTTGCACGTGGAACAAAAAAGACATAATCCTTCCCCTGACAGTACTTACAGTTAGTGTGAGAGACTGATGACAGCCAAGTAAACAAATAATTAAATGAAATACATTAGCCCCTTACAGGATGGGCTAGATTGTTGCACAAAGAAAAAATCAACAACGACAAGGTATTAGGGTTAAAGCAACAAAGACTTGGCATTGTCATTATGGGTCCTCAGCAGGTTGGCTTGGGAAGGGCTTGATATGACACTCTATAATCATTTATCTATTGCCACATAACAAATTACCCCAAACTTAACTGTTTGAAACAACCAACATTTATCTCCCAATTTCCCTGGTCAGAAATTCAGGTTTGTCCAAGTTGCATACTGAGGGCCAGACACAGCTCCTTGTCCTCTTTGCTACCACTGGGCACAACATGGAGGGACTGCAGACCCCACCACTCCAGACCACAATCCTACAATCTGAGCAGAGAGGAGAGATGGTCGATGTTTACCCAGAAAAGCTTAGATCTCCTCTATGGTTCTGTTCCTATCTTCCCACTTTGCTTCCCTCAAATCTGCAACTTTATTCAGGGGACTAGTGAGAACCAGTTGTGCTTGGTGGTCCATGTCCCTTTGGGGCAGCCTATAGCCAGTGACCACTGTGGGAGTAGGAAAGCTCAGCTTCCTTACTTCAGGTGAGACAAAATCTTTATGCTCCAGATCTTCCTGCAGAATCCGGCTGAGTCTGGAACATCTTTACAAATTTCCACCTGCTCAGCTTCTTCTTGTCTGCCCTGTGCTCCTCACTGTCTTGCAGTTTTCTGCTTGGGAGGACTTCCTTATTAAACCACTTACACACAAATCCTTGTCCTGAGTACACACTGGAAGAGGATACTTGATGTTTGAAGCCACCTTCTTCTCCAAGGACCAAGGACATCAATACTTATGGCATATATATGACTGGCACACTTCTTGGGAAGTCCTGGGCTAGAGAACCAATAGTGTGTCAGTCGATACGCTGTGTGGCAAGAATCACGGGACACATAATAATATGCAGCCCGTGTCCTGTTCACTAATCCGCAAGGCGAGATAATCCACCTGTTTCTGAAGTGGTTGGCCTCGTGTTATTGACACGGATGTCACAGAACCACCACATCCTCATTTGTAATTTTAGAAAAGGAAAAATGTGTAACAGATGTAAAATTATTTGTAGACTCGTCCAAGTCACTTTTGCCGATGATGCCTAAGTTTTTCAGGAAACGGTCTGAGTGGGCATATGTCCTCCAGCCCTTCCAATGTGGGCTTCAGTGTGAAGACAAGGATGGTGAAGACATTAACAATTTTATTTAAAGGAGTCGCATCTTCCTTTAAAGACAAAACAGGAAGTCCCTGATTTTGCCGACAGACTTCTGGTGTTTGAATTCTATTTAAAGTGAATTATGAAAAAAAGAAAAGCCTTTATTGGGAAAATAAGCCACAAATAGCTTCATGAGCCTTGTGTAATGAACTTAGAACTCATTACTCTGATAAGAGTTTTTTTCCGACTAGTGGATAATTCAAAGCAAATGCCACTTCCCTTAATGTCTTGTTGTTCTTTAATAAAAGTAACTAAACCTTAGTTCATTGAGACTCACTTATTTTAATTTTTTCCTGCTACTCTGATTCATTAAGTTTCACCATAAAGCCCAAATCGAGCTAAGAATTTTGATAACTAAAAATCAGTAATAGACTGAGAACTGCAGCTTAAACGTAACTGCACTTCTCTGGGTAAGCAGCTTTGGACCCTCTCTGTTCCTGCTGCAGGTTTTAATCACAGTACTTAGGTTGGGTGTTGCTTTCTGCAGTTAATCAAAACTACTTCCCAACGAGACTGAACTTAGCTTTTTCCACATTTAAACTGCAGCTGTTTTTCATATGGTGGGGTTCCAGAAAGGATCTGCCGTCTCCTAGCCCCATGAGAAGGTGGCAGGGCATGAGAAAGTTCTGTCGCCTACCATTTCCTGCCTTTTCTGTTTTGTCCTGAAGAAAAGTCTTCCCTCCATCTTTCCCCCAGTCTAAGCAGTTAAATACGCAGCAACCCGTTTTTCTGTCTACTTGTCCCTCCTGAGGGGAAGGAGCACAAAGGAATACTTTCTGTTATATTCAGGTTTTTTCCATAACAATGTGACATAGGAGGTGACAGAAGCGATCACTCCTTTCAGCCAATAGACACATGTCCAGTGCCTATCGTGGGTCCATGGGCTAGCACAAGGAAAACAGAGATGAGCAAGCCAATTACTCCACTTGACAAATTCACAATTTCATGTGGGTAATAGATAAGCCAGCATTTTCAAAACAATGAGATTAATTACGTAAAATGCATGTGACTTAAACACAGTGGTTAAGTCACTTGCTCAAGTGATGAATTTTTAAAAGTGACACACCAAGAACTTGAAGCTGAAACATTACACTCCCAAGCACATGTTTTTTAGGCACAATTTCATCTTGCTTTTCTATTAAGTAGTTATTCGCATTGTTTGAAAATACTGGCTTATATTTTGAGTGGGGGAATTTTAGCTTTGTTCATCTCTGTGTCCTCTGTGTGTTTTAGTCTCTAAATCTGGGAAATAGAGATAAGTCCACAGTATCTTCATGTTAGAGTATCACTGATTCTAAAACACCCTGTCTAATAATAGGTTGTATGGGGGAGAAAAACACTACTTTAAATGTACACATGGCTATAAAATGCTATAATTGCTGAAATTAAACTGTGAGCACATATGAAAATAAGTATAAAAGTAATACAAGCAATGCCTCAGGAGATTGTTTTGAGGATAATTGAGAGCATTTATAAAGAATCTTACACATTGCCTAATATATAACAGACATTTTATAAATAGCAGTTCTTATCGCCATTGCTGTTACTGAACTAAAAATAGGATAGTAGTTAGATACGAGGAAGGGGCTTAACTATCTAACTCATATGATAAAGCTTTACAATATAAAGCTTAATCCAACTCCGCAAGATTTACTATTTAAGTTGATAAGAAAGGGAACTGCCTTTGAAGCAAAGGGGATGATAGAAAGACACCCTGGGATGTTATTTTCTGGGAATCCATAACAGTTTGTGATGGCTGGACCTCAAGGTATGAGTACAAAAATGCTGGTGGACACCACTGGAGCTGTCAACAGGGCGGGGTTGGGAAAGACCTCGGATGGGCCTTGGTGATGCGACACAGAATTGGGGATCCTAAATGAGAAATGAACGCAAGGCAAAAATACTGGAAATTCAACTTCTCTACAAACTTCATTGCTGCCTTGGAGAAAGAAAATTCATGTCTTCGCTTCATTTCCCGGATGTAAATATCCAAACACTTCTCTCGTTTTAACATCTTTAGCAGTATTGTAATTCCACAGCAAACTGATGTATTCCACATCTAGTGGGCTTAAGAAGTCACAGAGTCCTTTCTTACCAGAAACTCATTCGATTTTGTAGGGTTGGCCAAAAAAGTCCATTTAGTGTTTTCTATAAAAGACACATTTTTAATTTTCACCAATAACATTATTGATTTGGATATTTTGAGTATGTCAGCTATCTCCTGTGTTATATAATGTTGACTGTTCTCAATTAATGTCTCTACTTGATCCCTATCAACTTCAACTGATCTACCTGACTGTGGAGCATCGTCCAGCAAGCAATCTCCAGCACAAAATTTTGCACAGTACTTTTGAGACTCAGTCACAGCGCTTTCTCCATGCACCACACAAATCTTTTTTTTTATTTTAGTTGAGTTTTTACCTTTCTAGAAATAATAGAACACAACACACTCAAAGTGTTGTATATTTTCCTCCATCTTCATCGTTAAAATGCTTACCAAAATTCACCAAATTTGGTAAGATTTTTTTTAACTACCAAAAATTTTAGGACAGCTGTCACCATACAATCTAATAAAATTGTTTTGAATTAAGTTAAAGACAACTAAGCACTACTAGAGTCATATTACAGGGGAAAAAATGAATGTTTGGGCCAACCAAATAATATATGTTATTTCTGAAGACCCTGATGCTGAACAGATGACTTAGTGACTCATCCAAGATCTTATAGCTAGGAAGTGGCAGACTGAGATTCACACCTCATGTCCTTGGACTTCGGATCAGAAGTCTATCAGGCCTCTTTGCAAAGAATTTTCCTAAGTCTTTTATCATATTATAATAGGACTGATCTATTTTTAATTCTTGAGCACAGTTTGCCTCTGGAACTTCCTTCACACAGATCCCATTGACCAAAAGGCCCCTTTTGGTTAGACTTTTAATATAACCAAAATCTTGACCATCAGAAAAGAGCAAACTCAGTCCTTCCTCATCTGGGAAGACTTCTCTTCTCCTTCCAGCCCATAGAGGACCTTCTCTGTGGCACCTCGTGTATCAAGGCTAAATCATATACTATTATTCACTGAGCTTTCTTTTCCTCCATTTTCTCCCAGATACTTTCCCCCTGGTCATTCGAAAGCATTGACCTCACCTTGAGTGAAAGTATAATTTTAGAGCAAGAATTTAAAAAAAAATCTAAGGAAGGCCTACTGTTTGTTTATATATTTACCCTTCAAAATAAGCTTTTGATTCTAAAGACAGTACCAAGTAAAATACAGGCTATGAAATCAATTGGAAATGGAATGATAAAAAAGCAGATAATCCATTGCCTGATTTCCACATCTGTTCTCATGGGAAACTGTGGTGGCCTATGTGAGATGTCAGCATGGCTGGCACCTTGGGATTGCCAACCAGCATGAATGGCCAGCACCAAAGTGATGTGTGGACTTTTTTGGTCATTGAAGGAGAAGCCGAATTAGAGTGACTCCATTGTGGTAGGGTATGGGCCATCTGTTAACTGCCCCCTGTGAATTATCTAGAAGAAGGAAGTTTGCCAGGCTGTGCGACTTTCCCCTGAGCTTCATTAGAACTGACCAGACCTCTCTGCTAGTGGTTCAGGACAATAAAAAAGTAGCACCCTGGAGTTGTATGCCACTGTGGAACAGGCCCAGAATAAAGAATTCCCTACCTTCATCAAAAGAAATTAAAAAAGGGATTTTGAACCTTAACTGTCAGGAGATGATGTGAAGGGATGTGTAATGTAAAGTTCAGTTCTGGAAATCACGTGGTTCTAGAGAATGGTGAAACCCAACCCCATCATAGTTCTTAACTTCTGTATGGTTATTAAAGATTTTATATACTTATATCTTCACTCCACAAGTAGATTATAACCTACTTTTTGGCTAAGACTAATCTTATACTTTTGTGTACCTCTAATAGAAGTATAATGTATAAAAATATTGATAAGAGGATAACTTCTTCAAAGTCACTTATATAATCATAAATTACAGCATCAAATATTAGATTTAAGACTCCTGACTTTTTAGAAACAGTTCTTCTAAAGCTCATACTAATTCATAATGTGAATTAAGTATTGGTAGGTACATTACACACAAAGTTTTGCATCACTGAAATTATTATAACTTTTAAAAACAGGCACATGCTTTTTGTCCTTAGCATTTACCCCAAGGTCAGGGTTATAGGAAAATGGGAAAAGCACTGCGCTGGAATCTTTGGGATAATACCTCTATAAAGTCTTTCCTGCCCAACTGCACTCACAGAGAGGAACTACCCTTCTGAATGCCCTCATTTTACCCTGTTAGTATTTCTATTATAGCTGCTATTACATCATAACTCTTTCGTATTTATACATTTCACTCCCTCTCTCTAGAAAAGTGATTCTCAATCAGGAGACATTTAGCAATGAGAGGAGATATGTTTAATTGCCATAACTGGTGGGAGGGTGGGGGAAGTGGGGAGGCTAATTGGCATCTAGTAGGCAGAGGCTGGGAGTACTTCTATACATCATACAGTGCACAGGACAAGCATCCGTGACAGAGTTATCTGGCCCAAAATGTCAATCATTCTGAGTAGCAACTGTGCTGTAGAGTGTAAATCTCTTGAAGGTAGGGATTATGAATTATTTACCTTTTATTGTAAATGACTGGAATAGAGTAATTTATCAATATTACATTGATCAACTACTATAATAAATATGGTTATAAAGAAAACCTATTTTAGGTTGTCTCAATATTACAATAAATATCATCATAAAGAAAACCTACTTCAGGTTTCTTCATCTTGGGCCAGGTACCTGTCACTTTTGTTTCTCCTTTGCAGACCCCAGAGCTTCATCTATCTTTCCAAGAAAAGCAGCTATAAATATGCAAGAAGTACCTACTTATGTGTAGGCACTGTCTCAGACCAAAAATAATGCAGAAAGAGAAAAAAATTTCGTGCTCACCCCCTCTGCCCTGTTATCTCCAAATAAGACCACAGCACTATTAACAATTTTCAAGTTTTTACAAAGTTAATAATTTATGGTTTTTGAATAATTGTTATGAAAAAACAAACATAGTTTGTTGGGTACCGTTTAGGAAAACTTAAGATGAAAGAACTCAGGTGTCAGTGGGGCCAGACCTGCCTTCTTGTAGAGCCTTTCCCCAGCTCTTTAGGAATTTACCTTCAACTTCTACTTTTGGTTGTAGGGGGGAAGGTTATTTCCCTGCAGCCGAGAAGGCATCTGCAAGAGGATGGACTAGAGTGGCCACGATGAGGCCCGGGAGAAAAAGTAGACATTGAGGATAAAACGTACTTGGGGGCACACTGTAAAGGACCTACTAAGGGATCTAGATGCCACTCTGTGGTCCGTAAAGGGTTGTTCGAGGGCTGTGGCTCACTCTGAAACAGGCAGTCTGTCCTTGTTTGCCTAATGGTGTAATTCTGAAATGGATTTTCCCAGTGGCAGGTGATTCATTGACTCAAGCAACACTCTGTAATAGAACTATCTGTAAAAATGGGAATGTTCTCTATTACAGCTTCAGTGGAGGAAACTGAAAAGTTACCTGGCAAAGGGGATGCTTCCAGAAGAGATTAAGACTCAGGGCCAACAATCCAGTCTACCTCAATGTCCTAGACCGTGGAATATGGTTGGGCAGCGACTACCCACACATGGCTATTGAGCACTTGAAATAATTGGTGCTAAGGAACTAAATTTTAATTTTATTTCACTTTAATTTAAATTTAAACAGACTTGTGGCTAAAGGCTCTGGTGTTAGACAATGCAAATCTAGAAAATTTTATGTTCTTGGTTAGCACTATCTAATAGATATATAATGAGTGCCATATATGTATTTTTTTCATTTTGTTTTTAAAGTTTTCTATTGTCATTCAATTGCAGTTGTCCCCATTGTCAATTAGTCATTAAAAAAGGAAAGTAATATGATTTTGATAATACATTTTATTCAACCCATTTATGCAAAATATTATCATTTTAATATTTAATCTATACAAAGTTATTAATGAGATAAATTACATTATTTTATTGAACTAACTCTTCAAAGTCTGATACATATTTTACACTTTGTTAAGTGTAAATTTGGATCTTAACTTGGGTGCTAGTTTCCCATGGTTAACATGGAACATGTTCCTACAAAAGTAATAACGTCGTGTTAAACAGAAAACTATTTTATACTGCTTCCATTTTTAAATTTAAAAGTACATTAATTAAAATGAAATAACATTAAAAATTGTCTTCCTCAGTCACACTAACACTATTTTAAGCACTCAGCCACATGTGGCTGCCACAGTGGAAAATACAGCCCCAGACAAATAAAGAACTACCCAAATCAAGATGAAATATAAAATGAGTTGACCTTGCAGTGAGACCAACATAATAAGTGTGATGAAGGTTGACACTGTTCAGATTGAGATGTTGGGATTTCCTACAACAGAAGTGGAAAACGAAACAACTTGTGGAAATGGAATTTCTCTATTTCCTCTTCACTTTTTCATTCTCTAACTTACTCTTTCAGAGGCTGCGCTATTTCCAGTGTGTGAATTTGGCCCATCCTGCTCCCACATGTTCTCCTTGTCCTGGCTAAGAAAAGCCTCCCTCTGAAGGCACAGCTTCAGGAATTCAGCTCAGCTTGTGTTAGATCCTTACCATCATTCTGCTTCACCACCATATCCTCAGGACAACACTCCCGGCCTCCACAGAGCCATAACTACTCCAGCTCATATTACCTGTATCTCCTTCCCTCTCAGTACAGCTGGATAACCTGCTATTAAGAAGTACAAGAGTACTAGACACTCCGAATCTATCCTCCTCCTCTCTCCATGCCCTAGTTCAGAAAGCTTGTACATGAGAAATTCTGTTTGTTCAAAGAGAAATAGGGAGTGAAGTGACTTTCAGGCTCCTATGTTTAATTTTCTTCCCTTTTTACTTCCAAGTTATAATAAAGTAAACTTTGAAATATCAGAGGGGAGGACAGATGTTAGCTCCAAAAGGGCACCCTATCCCTCAGAGTTTGAAGAAATCAAGTCTCTAACAGAGGTGGCCTACATCCTGTGAAGATCGTTCAGACCCAGATGCACAGAAGGCTTCAAAAAGATGTTGGAAATTCTATTAGGGAACCTCTGCCAATTGTTCCTTGGAATTACTTGCCTTGGAAATGAGAGACTGGTCTCCAGACATTAGCTGTTCCTCAGCCAACTGACACATTCCGAGTTTTCTACTGCATTATGGACAGTCTAATCGTGTTACATGTTATGAGGGCTTTTCTGTAGGGTGTTCTTTTTCTTAATGGGACTCGGGTGCAGAAGGTTGAGTTAATCATTTCCCCCAGTTCATAATATGTTATTGTCTTTAGTTTATGTAAGTCCCACTTATTTATTTATTTCTTCATCCATTCATTCATTCATCTTGATATGTAGGTCCTTCTATTCCCTTTTCTCACTTCCAAATCTCTCCTCTTCATAGGCAACCATTATATGCTGTTTAATGTCTTCTCCTTTTCAATGGATTGTACAAGATGTGTACATTCGGTGTGCATGTATTTTTAAACTATATAACTTACGTTTCTCATTTTCTTTCATATTGTTTACTGCATTTCTTAGTTTTTCACTAAGTCTGTATGTTGAAGATTCCTGTGCATTCCTGTGTGTACAATTTATCTGCTGCCTTGAAGCGATG